>CM053786.1:230030770-230258270 GCA_028749045.1 Cupressus sempervirens | reverse complement strand
AAGGCATCACTGATAATCATAATAATCATTGGTTCTCAATAACCAAAAATATATCTAAAAATAAATCACAATATCCAATGGTTCTCAACAAGAAATCAAGAATATCTCAAAATCATACTAATCAAAGACTCCAAAATGGTTGAGTCAAACATGTCATCATCAAGAAATAAATCCACATTTCAGTCCCATCATGGCGACTAGAAAATAATCCAAGGATAACTGATCGATGACTCAAAAATGATTAGCTCAAGTGTCTCAGATATATATACATCTCAGCTTCACATATGAAGGCTGAAGAACAAATACAAATATTTCATAGAGCATACAATCACATAACCATAGTTGGGCTTATAAAGATCAAGACCAAATAAGATCAACATGCCATCACATCTCATAACTCCCGAGCCTTTGGTAACAACCTAGGACTGGTCAACACTAGTCAACCCAAAAACTCAAAATAAGAAGCATATAGAATACACGATGAAAACACATGTTTTGGTTTACTAAATGCACATAGTTGAATAATGTGTAGGAATTTCTAGTTTTCTGTTTGCAAGTTTACTTCAAGTGTTTTAAGTTTCATCATTTGACCTACAAGTAAACCCAATTGTTCCCCAATAGCATTATCCTTCCATTATTACGAATTACATTCTAAGAATAACTTAAGGATAAATATTTACTCATTAAATCATTTTCTTTATTTGCTAAGATCCATAGTACTAGTTGATCAACTCTTCCTTAATGTTACTTCTACATTTCAACATAATCAAAAGATCATTATTCATTCATAAAAGAACCAATTATCAATCTTCGATTAAGAAGACTATAACTTAATTAAAATGATCAATTTCATTTACCAATTAACATAGGTACATGATTCCATGACTTCTGTCATTTAATAGTTTTCAATTCAATATTACTACGTCTCACCATTAAAACATCTAAGGTTATTATTCAAGTCATGAGAATAAGGCCTATCAACTTTGATATCAATATTTTATAACCTCGTTAAAAGAATCATATCAATTAAATCTTTATTACATAACATAATTATTGATTAAATCCAATTAACTTTAGTTAATTGATTTAATTAATAATTTCACAACCAAACCATCAACCCAATGAATATTAGTTGACTAATAACTAAAAGTCAACCATACACAAATGTTCATATTAATAGTTCAATAATAATAACTTGCTAATATTTAATGACAACTATATTGGAAATCTTATTAATAAATCTATAATGACCACATTCATCATGTTTCCATTTTTATTTTAATAATAACAAGTTATAATAAATCTCCAATACCAAGTATTATTATCTCAAATAAGTTTTCCCTATGTACGTTGATTCTATTAATTAATACTCCTCCAAATTATTAACCAATTCAATTTGATTAAAATCTTTTACAGTACTTCAATCATTAACTAATCTCCTCTAGATTAACTCTGATCGTATTAATTGATAACTATTTAAACTATTTATATTATTCTTTATTAATAGTTTGTTAGACTCAAAAAATATTAATAAATAATAAACTCATCAAAACTATTATTAATCGATCTAGAGAACTTTACATAAGCTTTATTAACTAACTCTTAATACCATTAAGGTATATCAATAATTTAGTTAATAATATATAACGTATTAATAATACCATAGTAATTCAAATTATAACAATGTTATAATAGTGACTCCATGTCAATTAAATCTTAATCCATTATCATTAAAGTCTCGTAATATAAAATTACCGTCTCTAAATTATTTAATATATATTAAATAGTATTTAATATACATTATAAAAAGTCCACTATATAAACTATATTAAAATCTCTTTTCTTTTAATTTTCTCTCATTTAAAAATCCATTTACTTAGGTTGACTAATAATTAATTACACTTCTTCTATTATTAACTAATCTTAATTAAATTTGATTTAATTAGATTAGATAATAAATCATATAAAACTAATGCATATTAATAAGATTCTAATAAGAGAAGATTACAATAATATCTTTAATTCATTCCATGCTTTGATATATTATTTTTATGAAGTTTAAGCATAAAGAACTCTTGGTTATGGGAAATGGAGAAATATCTGTCTTTGAATAAAACAGTATCAGTATGACGGCCATATCTCCCTAATGAACTGTTGGATCAGACTGAAATTTAAATATGTTGGAGAGGGCCAAGTTGCGCCAATTCTGACCAGAGCGATCGAACAAATTCGATCACGATAAAAAGTGATGAATGACTGAGTTTGGGTCTATCCAAAGGGCAGCGACAAAACAATTAAAAATTTCTTCTTAAAAGGTAATTGTTCTCTAAATTTATCCAATAATTTCACTAATGGATTTGGCCATAAATGTTGAAACCATTTCAATCTATTTCAATTTGATTCTAATTCGAACCAAAACCCGTTTAGATCTAATTTCATCCTTAATTGGATCTAAGATTTTTCTATTGTTTTCTTTGCAACCATACATTTCTAGATTCCAATTTAATTGTAGATTCAATCACAAAGAGTATTCAGACACATATAACAAACATGATGAAGACAGGAAGAGAAATAGTGCAAAGAGAATATGTGAATATCATGAGTGCACCTGGACACTGATGCTAATTCGTCATGCCTCAGAAGTCCATAGAAAATCCCTTCCTTCTCCACCATTCGCAATTCTTCCAAGATCAGGGACAACCAAAAACCTTCAAATGACTAGAAGTGTTAGAAGAAGCATAGAAGCATGTAGAAAATATATGAGCATATGAACTTATCCAATGCATGTAGGCTTTGAAGCTTCCATTTTAAGCTTGTAGCTTGTAGCTTCCATTCCCCAATTGCTCTCCACGCTATATCTAAGCTTCTATGAATGCCTGAATATCAAGAGCTCTCAAGAAACTTTTGAAATGCTTCTTGAAACCGTTGAAAGGTGTCACCAACTAAGCGTGGGTCTTTTCCAATTCTTTTTGATGAGTCGTAGAGTTGTAGACATCTTGTGCTTAATTGATGCACTAACCCTCGTGTTGTTGACACATGTTAATTCCCATGCAAGCTTATAACTCCAATTTACTTTACTCTTTCCAATTTAATTTATTTATTTATTAAGTCTCATGCACTAACTTTAATATCTCCACTTTTCAATCTTAATATATTTATATTTTAATCATATGAGATTTAGAATCTTTTAATAATTTAAAATATATTTTCCACTTTTAAAATTTATTTTCCAAAACTTTATTGCTAAAATATTTATTAGCTTTAATAATATTATTATTTGGTCATTTATTTAAAAATGAGCTCCAAATATATTATTATTAAAATAAATATTGTCACATTCCAAATTTAAACTTTTAACTTTTATTCTCAAATTTAATTATTTTATTTAATTAATTTGTCAATTAATTAAATTAAATAAATATTAAAATACCATATTAATTTTCTATTTAATTAAACCATTAATTAAAATCTTTTTAATTAGGCTTAATTAATAGAAAATACGTCAAAGACTTCACAAGGGTAAAAATATGAAAACCCATCATAGCTAAAATACATACAAAATCAAACCAAGGGTTAATATCACGAATTATGTCATCCGACATATTCGAAGGGTACTCAACTCAGATACTTGTCCTAATTTTCCAATTAGGGAAAATGGCTTAAAGGGTTGGGATTTGGACTTGAGAATTTATCTCCCCTCTCTTATCATTGAAATAATGTGATAGGGTACGCTCATCTTAGAAATTCAGGAAAGTCGATACCCGGTACCTGCAACCTGCATAAAAACCATGCATGTACAAGCACAATATATATACTAAACTAATCGACAATGGCACGAAGTGGTGCATCGTGTAGATCCCGACTAGCAGGTGACTATGACTCCCTTCCTTAACCACATCAGACATGCCATACAAAAGCAAACACACAAAGCAAACACAGACACCATACACATGCAAATATGGGGTAAGTATCCAAAGAAAACACATATGATAATAAATCATCTTACTAATCATCATTAATACTTGCGAACACTAAAAATAATCATCATACATACATGAAATGTAGAGTCTAAGTAATCTCATCACATAATAAACTGAATCCATAGCTCAATATCTCATAATCTCAAAGCAATGCTACTAACCAACAACGTAAAACTAGCTCTAAAAGAGTTCAGCAATGATAACAAAATGCGAACTAGGGGCAGGCACTACAAACAACAAAATTGATTGTGCAAATTGTGATTGCATTGAAAGAAAAATGTATAAACATAAAAATAGAATCAAGATGAGAAATTACTAAATGGAACCTTAAACATGTTTTCAGCCAATAAAATGTGAAAATAGATGTTCAGATTATAGTGTGTTCAATCAAATGAATTAATGGGAAAAAAATTGTTACACATTTGCATCCTTTAATACTCACATATCAAATTCTTAAACAAAAATATAAAAACATAGAGATAGCCATATTTTGATTTGAAACTATAAAACAATGTCATGCATTTAATATTATCTACTTGTTACATGTGTTTAATTTTCAAATTCCATTGTAACTTCCAATTCCTTTATTGAAAATGGTCAACTATCAGGAATATGAATGTTGGTGTCCATAGTCTTAATTTAAAATGCACATGTTACTATCCACATGTCCATAGAAATTTAAAATGTATATCTCTCTTAGCTATGGTCTTACACTTGTGAGTAATACTTTAAAACATATATCTTGCACGCCAAGCATCAAATGTCCTTATTCTATTGCATAATATATATGAAGAGTTTTGAATGTACAAAGAGTTTAAAATATATGGCAGTCATGTAGAATAAAATGGTGTCATCAATCTTATCAATCCATCTAGAATGGAATGCAAATCATTTTCTTTTACACCATCACATTCCTTGGGTTCCTATAGGGCCTTGTGCCATTGTAGGATTATGCCTCTCAATGTAGTTATCAATCCAACAAGAATGAAATGAAACCCATTTCTTTTTTCTTACATAGTTATATTTTCCAGGTTCGAATGACATGTGTTTCCATTGTAAGCTTATGCCTCTTGGTGTAATTAAAGTGTGATGTTTGATTTGGAAGAGGTGTGTAGAATATAGGATGAATAATACATGTTGAATCAATGTAAATTTATCTAGGTAAATGAATTACTATTAGCTAAGTGAGAGTAAACATATAGAAATTCAATGCATATGAAGTTTTATATATTGTAGAGTAGATTTCTGATGCAGGAGCATCTTTCATGGGAAAATTATTGAAAAAAAAAATTTGGAAAAAAAAATAATCTGGAGGAGAGAGAAAGTAACGAAAATTAGAGGAGAAATAATAAAAAATAAAAAAAGGGAAAAAGGAGAAAAGAAAGGAAAAGGGAATTTCTATTTTTGAGGTGCATAGGTGGCATAATAAAAAATAAATAAATAAATAAAAATAAATGGTTGTCATTCCATTTATTGAGGTGTGTGGGAAGAATTCTAGAAAGTTATGAATATTGTAGAAAGTTGTGGATATAGTGTAGGTGGAATTCTAGAAGGTTGGGGATAAGTCATGCATTGGGTGGTAAGTGTCTATTTAAGCAAGGCATATGAGCATTTCTAATCAAGCTCGAGAAGGAGAAGCTCGGGAAGTAGAAGCTTTGGAAGGAAAGCTTGGAAAGGTGAAAGTTGTGGAAGGTGAAGCTTGGAAAACTTGGAAGGCTTCAAGGTGTGAAAGAGGAGGAAGTGAAGAGTGAGTTTTCCTAAGTTTGTGGACAGAGCGTCGAATGTGAGGCAGTTTACGCTTGGATCTTGGATAAGGTTGGAGAAGAGCTAGTGGCTGTGGTTTAGAAACAAGGAGGTTGCTTGGTCGCTTGCAAGCACAAGTTGAGATCTTAGAGGTTTCAACCAGAGTGTGGATCTAGACTAGCTTAGAGTGGTGTGGCCCTTCGTTAGTGGTATCAGAGCAGTACTTCATCAAGTGGTTTCAGAGCAGGCCCGTCATCAAGTGGTATCAGAGTGTGTATTGCATTAGTGGTATCAGAGCAGGAGTTCCTGAGTGTACAAGCAGATCATCAAAGTGTGAGGCAGTTTGTACCAGGACCTTGGTTGGGTGAAGTTTATTAGAGTGAGAGTTCTTGAGCATGTAAACAGATCGCCGAAGCTAAGGCAGTTTGCACTAAGACCTTGGGAGGACATGTAGATTGATGGATTGATGTAGAGATGGAAGACTAAACTTGTTGAGGCATGATTGTGGAGAGCTGGTGGATTGCAAATCCATTTTCCTAGACTTGCGATGTGGTTCCTGATTGTTCGTGCAAGGTGGCAGGTTGTGATCTGACTTGCAAACAATTTGGTTGTCACAAGGAACATGGGAAGCATTTGTTGTAGAGGGTTTACGAAGATCTTGGGAGATGGCTCTAGGAGGATTGGACCCTAAGATGATTGCAAAAATCCATGATATAGTGGTGAGGAATTTTTCTAAGATGTTTTCTCGGTTGAATGCTAGATTAGCTGATCAAGCTAAGAAGGTCAAGGTGAAAGAGGATGGTTTTTTTGATCTTTTTGTGGAGCCTAATGCAGAACCTGTAGAGAAAATAGAGGTTGTCGTTAAGGACATTCCTAACCTTTCTGATGTTGGAATGGAGATTGGTTTTCATGATCAATTGGTTGAGTCTAACATGGAGACTACAGAGCATTTGGTCTTGGATGATCTAGTTGATGTTGGTGGTGACTTGTATGTTGTAGAGCACTTGGTCATGGATGATCCAGTTGTTGTTGCAGGTGAGTTATGTAATGCAGAGCATCTTGTTGTGAGCAATGATATTGCTAGTTTAGCATGTATTGATGGAGATCTACATGTTGGTGTTGATATGAAGTTTGTTGTTGCTGATGTGGGGTTTGTTGCTACTGGTGTGGATTCACTAGTTGTTGATGCGAATGAGGGTTTGTTGATGAAGAATTATGTTTAGTTTGTTATTGGGAGTGAGCATGCTAATTGGATGGTTGAGATTCTGGTGTTTGATAGAGTAATGCAGATGTAGAAGATTTTCATGGTGGTTTTGTTGTCCCCGTTGAGGTGGAAACCTTTGGTGAAGATGAAGATGGTAGTAGATCTTGATCCGAGGGATACTTTCGTCAAAATTGAAGTATCTCCAAAACTCCAACAATCAGCATCAGATTAAACTCTTTGAAATTTTGGACCCAATGCAATTTGAACGGACAAAAACAGAGTACATATGCAAAAGTTATGGTCAGTCAAACGTTGGTCAAATCGAGAACGGAGGTCATCAAAAAGGAAAAAAAATAGACTCTCCAAATTTGGTCAAATTTGGCATCAAATTGAAGGTCTCGTCAAGAGCTCTCCAACGACGTTCGTTTTGTTGAAAACGGAGATTGTATGTAAAAATGGCGCCTGATTGAAGTCCAAGGTGGTGTGGAATTTAAATATACATATATTTGAAAAAAAAAATGCCATTCAAAAACATAGTTGATGGTCGGGGGGGTTTGAACCCGCGACCACTCGGCTCTAAAGCTTGGTTGGTGGCTGATGGCCCATTGCGTCATTTTCAATATGCAACCGGCGCACATTAGATATAACTCGTCGCCGCCAAAATTTGGAGGGAAATGAGGCCGCCGGCGGGGTTGGAACCCCCGACCGGCGCCTCTTCCAAAACGCTTAACTGCCAATGTGCTATTTTGGCACTTTAAGATATATTTAGTGCAATTTTTAATTATCCTTTATCTAACCCGCCAGCCTTATGTTAAATAAGGTATATGGTTAATTTGTTTCCCTTAAATTGCCATAAAGCCAAATTTTAAAAATGGCTAAAGGGGGATAATCGAATATGGATCAGTTAAGGGTCCTATATTTATATCATTTTGTTATAGCCTTATTTTGGCTAATTTTGTGTATAAAATGGGGGGGTTAGGAGGCTATAGGGGCATTCAGAAAAAGGAGAGAACGTCCAAGTGCTGAGTATAAGGGAGATTTTTGAAGTGCTCATTCCTGTACTTTGAAACAGCGTGATGTTGTTGTACTTCAAAGGAATGACTTTGTAAAAATTTGTACCTGATTTTTGGAGATAATCGGATCGGTCCCCCTATTGGAGCCAGACCCGAAGATGTAGTCCATACGGATGAACTCTGAGATCAAATTGTTTGCGTCTTTTTTCTCTCATTATCTCTTTTATCAGCTTAATCTTGTTGTTCTCTTATTTCATTTACGTTAATTTGATTCGTTAAAAGTTTTAAATTAATTCTATGTGATAAATTAGCATTCCTCTGTAATAGTCCTAGATCCTAATCAGATCAAATTTGGTATCAAAGCTTTTGTTGGACTAGTATTGCAAATTTGAATGTTAACAAGATCCAAGATTGAGAAAGGCGAAGGAAAGCTTGAGGAATACAATCTTGAGATTGGAAAATGAAGGACTAAACCATCATCACAAATGGCAGACGAAGGTGGACAAGCTTCTCAAGATAAGAGTATTCAGAAGACTCTTCAGAATTTGTAGACAATGGTAGAGGTTTTGGTACGAGAAAGAGAAGAGAAGATGCAAAGACGTGCAGCTCGAAAGGACAAAGGGAAAAAGAAAGGAGCTGATCGTGTTCCACCAAAGACACCTCCTTCTTCTCCTTCTTCTCCCTCTTCTCCTTCTTCCCCCTCTTCTCCTTCTTCTACCCATTCTGAGTCTTCTAATATTTTTAAGGGTGGACATAAGCCTCGAATAAAGTTGGATGTAAAGTTTGACTTGCCAAAATATTGTGGAGAGTTAAATGCCGAGAAACTAGATGACTAGATTCAGCAAGTAGAAGTCTACTGTAGAGTTCAAAACCTTGTAGATGATGTTGACAAAATTCAGTTAGCCACTCTTCGTTTAGGGGGTGTAGCCCTAACTTGGTGTGAGAGTAGGTCTCGGGATGAAACTTCACAACATGGTAAGTTTAGTTTGTCTTGGTCAAAATTTGTTACTGCTTTAAAAAAGAAATTCTACCCCCTAGGCCATATGCAACAGTTAATGATGAACTGGCAACATTTTAGGCAAGGGAAAGGTCAGTCTGTCTAGGATTACACCCATGAATTTCGCAAAAAGGCTATTTCATTAAATGTCCCATTGTATACCCAGGACACCTTACTCAAGTATATAGGTGGTCTTCATTCTTACCTAAGGCATTCTATTCTCGTCCTGAATCCTTGTAATTTGGATGAAGTATGTGTCCAGGAAACACATTTAGAATCAAGGGGTAAGGGTACTTTCATTGATAAGTCTGATAAAAAGCCATCTAAGTCTGAGGAAAAGTCCAAAGGAAAAGGAAAGGGTAAAAAGATAACAACAGTAAAGAAAGAGGGTGAGAAACCCACATGCTCACATTGCAAGAAAGAAGGGCATGATGATTCTAAGTGCTGGAAGTTACATCCTGAAAAGAGGCCAAAGTGATATGGTGGAAACAAAGGTAAACAGAAAACTGCTGCTGTAATTCAACAAGATCTTGGATCTGACTCCGGAGATGAGACAAAGATTGTTGCTACCGGGATTCAAGGTAAAGGAAAAGGTATATCTCTTTCATCAGCTCCAAGTTCTTCTAGCATAAGTGCAAGTACAAGTAAAGAATCTTCTCCTAAGAATGATAAGCAAAGGAATGAATTATTTCACATTCGAGTTGTTATCAAGCATAATAAGGTTGATACATTATTCGATACGGGTTCCCAAGTTAATTTGATATCTGAGGAAGTTGTTAAAAAGCTTAACTTGACTACAACACCTCATCCAAAACCATACCCTCTTGGATGGGTTTGCGATGATGCACAGTTACAGGTAACTAAACAATGCAAGTTAAGATTTGCTATCACTGCAAACTTTGTAGATGAGGTAGAAGCTGATGTAGTCCCTTTAGATATATGTGGTCTTGTACTTGGGAGTCCCTATTTGTTTGATCGTCAAGCTATCTTTTATAGGGGGGAAAATAAATATCATTTGTTTAAAGACAAGATTGAATACATTGTACGGGCACATAAGGTTAAGACTAATCTGGCATTAATCAATGCTGGTCAAATGAAAAGGTTAGTCAACTCTAGTAAGAATTTTGTGTTGATGCTTGTAAAAGCCAAAGAAGATAAAACATCTGAGGCATTTAAGGGATGTGATCCAAAACATAAGGCTAAAATAGTCAAAGTTGTTTCCGCTTATGATGACTTGTTTTAGGAACCAGAAGGATTGCCTCCTAAGAGAGAGATACAACATGAGATTTAGTTGCAGCAAGATGCACCACTTCCTAATATCGGCATGTACCACTTATCAGTGTTGCAGAATGAAGAAATCAAGAAGCAAGTTCAAGAGTTGGTCGAGAAAGGAGTTATCTGTCCTAGTACTTCTCCTTGTGGTTCTCCTATTGTATTGGTTCCAAAGAAAGATGGGACTTGGAGAATGTGTATTGACTACAGGGCTCTGAACAAGATAACGGTAAAGAACACGTACCCTCTTCCTAGAATTGATGATTTACTTGATCAGTTGAAACATGCAATTTATTTCACTAAGCTAGACTTGCGTAGCGGATATCATCAGATAAGAATTGCCGAAAGTGATATTTGGAAAATTACTTTTAAGACAAAACAGGGACTTTATGAGTGGTTGGTTATGCCATTCGGGCTTTGTAATGCACCAGCTACATTTATGAGAGTCATGAATGATGTCTTCCGTCCCTTTATAGATGATTTTGTCATAGTCTATTTAGATGATATTCTTGTATTTAGTAAGTCTTGGGATGATCATGTAATTCATGTAAAGAAAGTATTTGAAATACTGAGAAAAGAAAAACTATATGTAAAGATGTCAAAATGCGAATTTGCAAAGACATCCTTAGTGTACTTAGGCTATGTCGTAGGGAATGGTCAATTGAAAGTAGACCCTACAAAGGTTGAATGTATTGTAAAATGGCCTAAGCCAAGTACAGTTATTGAAGTCAGGAGTTTCTTAGGTGCAGTTCAATACTGGAGGAAGTTCATTGCAAACTTCTCTTACATTGCATCACCATTACATGCATTAACCAGTACTAAGGCAACTTTTCAATGGGGAGGTCTGCAACAGAAGGCTTTCAACTCTTTAAAAGAAAAGTTGAGCACTGCACCAGTTCTGGCTTTACCAGATTTACATCAACCATTTGAGATCGAGACAGATGCGAGTGGGTTTGCCATGGGAGCTATACTCATGCAAGGAGGTAAACCAGTCTGCTACCACTCTGAAACTTTTTCAGGAGCAGTAAGTAACTATCCTACGTATGATAAAGAACTTTATGCTTTAGTTCAAGTGTTAAAAAATGGAAACATTACTTAACGAGAAAGGAAACTGTGATCCACACTAATCACCAACCACTACAATATTTGCACTCACAATCTAAGTTGCAACAAAGTAGGCACTTTAGGTGGATGGGTTTTCTACAACAGTTTCATTTGGTAATTAAGTATAAGAAGGGTTCCCATAACAAAGTAGCAGATATGCTGTCTAGACCTCCTATTCAGAATGCTTTGATAATCCTTCAAAATAGTTCTATGGTTCATGAAATTTTTCAAGAACAATATGCTAATGATGAGAACTTTAAGGATATCTATGCAGCTTTAATCCAGGGTAAACATGTAGAAGAGAAAGATTACTATGTGCAGGATAATTTGTTGTACCACTTGGGAAAATTATGTATTCCTAGAAATGAACAAGCACATGTAATCTGTGAAGCACACACCTCATTGATTGCAGGACATTTCGGGGTAAGTAAGACATTAGCTCAATTGCAAAAATATTGTTACTGGCCTCGTATGCAGGAAACTGTCACCAAGTATATAAAAGGATGTGTAATGTGTGCAACCAGTAAACCAAGTAATAGGAAATTAGGTTTGTACACACCATTACCTGTACCATCCCGTCCATGGGAAAGTGTATCTATGGACTTTGTGGGAGGTTTACCTATGTCTAGGAAGGGTCATGATTATTTGTATGTAGTAGTTGATCGGTTCAGCAAAATGTGTATTTTAATGTCTTGTAAAAAGCAAGTTACTGCTGAACTGATTGCTCATTTGTACTTTCAAAATGTATGGGTTCATTTTGGGTTACCGACTTCTATTGTATCGGATCGAGATTCTCGATTCTTAGGGGAATTTTGGTCATCTTTATGGGGACTCATGGACACCAAGCTGAAGAAGAGTACAACCTTCCATCCGCAGACCGACAAACAGACAGAGGTAGTGAACAGGACAATTGTGCATCTACTTAGAGGCTACTGCAGCAAACATCCTAAGTTGTGGGATGAAAGTCTTCATTATGTGAAACATGCTTACAACCATGCGGCACACTCTTCTACAAAGAGGTCTCCTTTTGAGACTTGCTTCGGTTACTTGCCTAAGACACCAATGGATTTTGGTTTTGGGAAGGACGATGTTGTAGATGGACGCCATGATGCAGAAAAGGCTTTAAAGTTCATCCAGAAGGTCCAAGCAATCCATCAGGCAGTAGAAGCACAATTAGAGCAGAGCCAAGTAAAATACAAGGCTCGCCATGATAAGCATCGCATTGATCACCAATTCCAAGTTGGTGACAGAGTTTGGTTACATATCAGCAAGGAAAGAATGCAAGGTGAAGGAAGGAAGCTCAAAGCTATCAGGTATGGTCCTTTTGAGATCTTGGAAAAGATCGGTACTAATTCTTTTCGCCTTAATCTTCCTCCATACATGCAAATTTACTCAGTTGTCAATGTTGAGAATCTGAAGTTGTATGAGCCTCCAATGATCTTGGATGAAGACATCAGTGTTCAGGTTCCATCAGTTGATGATCTTTCACTAGAGTATATGTTAGAATTGCCAGAAGATGTTATCCTAGACAAGAATGTCAGAACTTCACGAAGAGGACCAGTTGAATACCTCCGAGTGGGATTGAAGGGGATGCATCCAAGCAAGGCAAGATGGATAGAGATTGGTAAAGTGAGGGAACTATACCCTCACCTTCTTTCTGAGTAATCCAAACTTTCGGTGGTCCGAAAGCTCCTCAATGGGGAGGCTTGATCTGGGGGATACTTTCATCAAAATTGAAGTATCTCCAAAACTCCAACAATCAGCATCAGATTAAACTCTTTGAAATTCTGGACCCAATGCAATTTGAATGGACAAAAACAGAGTCCATATGCAAAAGTTATGGTCAGTCAAAGGTTGGTCAAACCGAGAACGGAGGTCATCAAAAAGGAAAAAAAATAGACTCTCCAAATTTTGTCAAATTTGGCATCAAATCGAAGGTCTCGTCAAGAGCTCTCCAACGACGTTCATTTTGTCGAAAACGGAGATCGTATGTGAAAATGGCGCCCGATTGAAGTCCAAGGTGGTGTGGCATTTAAATATACATATTTTTTTTTAAAAATGCCATTCAAAAACATAGTTGATGGTCGAGGGGGTTTGAACCCACGACCACCCGGCTCTAAAGCTTGGTTGGTGGCCAATGGCCCATTGTGTCATTTTCAATATGCAACCGGTGCACATTAGATATAACTCATCACCGCCAAAATTTGGAGGGAAACGAGGCCGCCAGCGGGGTTGGAACCCTCGACCGGCGCCTCTTCCAAAACGCTTAACTGCCAATACGCTATTTTGGCGCTTTAAGATATATTTAGCACAGTTTTTAATTATCCT
The DNA here is from genome assembly GCA_028749045.1 of Cupressus sempervirens. Taxonomy (NCBI): domain Eukaryota; kingdom Viridiplantae; phylum Streptophyta; class Pinopsida; order Cupressales; family Cupressaceae; genus Cupressus; species Cupressus sempervirens. The sequence goes on along the minus strand of CM053786.1, from coordinate 230,244,629 downwards.
TTATCTAACCCGCCAGCCTTATGTTAAATAAGGTATATGGTTAATTTGTTTCCCTTAAATTGCCATAAAGCCAAATTTTAAAAATGGCTAAAGGGGGATAATCGAATATGGATCAGTTAAGGGTTCTATATTTATATCATTTTGTTATAGCCTTATTTTGGCTAATTTTGTGTATAAAATGGGGGGGTTAGGAGGCTATAGGGGCATTCAGAAAAAGGAGAGAACGTCCAAGTGTTGAGTATAAGGGAGATTTTTGAAGTGCTCATTCCTGTACTTTGAAACAACGTGATGTTGTTGTACTTCAAAGGAATGACTTTGTAAACATTTGTACCTGATTTTTGGAGATAATCGGATTGGTCCCCCTATTGGAGCCAGACCCGAAGACGTAGTCCATATGGATGAACTCCGAGATCAAATTGTTTGCGTCTTCTTTCTCTCATTATCTCTTTTATCAGCTTAATCTTGTTGTTCTCTTATTTCATTTACGTTAATTTGATTCGTTAAAAGTTTTAAATTAATTCTATGTGATAAATTAGCATTCCTCTGTAATAGTCCTAGATCCTAATCAGATTAGGTGTCAAAGTGTGGGACACATTTTTCTATCTACCGAGGGAGTATGATGCAGGAGCATCTTTCATGGGAAAATTATTGAAAAAAAAAAATATGGAGGAGAGAGAAAGTGACGAAAATTAGAGGAGAAATAATAAAAAAAAAAAAAGGGAAAAAGGAGAAAAGAAAGGAAAATGGCATTTCTATTTTCAAGGTGCATAGGTGGCATAATAAAAAGAATAAATAAATAAATAGTTGTCATTCCATTTATTGAGGTGTGTGGGAAGAATTCTAGAAAGTTGTGGATATTGTGTAGGTGGAATTCTAGAAGGTTGTGGATAAGTCATGCATTGGGTGGTAAATGCCTATTTAAGGAAGGCATAGGAGCATTTCTAATCAAGCTTGAGAAGGAGAAGCTTGGGAAGTAGAAGCTTTGGAAGGAAAGTTTGGAAAGGTGAAAGTTGTGGAAGGTGAAGCTTGAAAAACTTGGAAGGCTTCAAGGTGTGAAAGAGGAGGAAGTGAAGAGTGAGTTTTCCTGAGTCTATGGATAGAGTGTTGAATGTGAGGTAGTTTACAGCAGGATTGTGATGGAGTTGTGAGTGTGTAGACAGAGAGCCGAATGTGAGGCAGTTTACGCTTGGATCTTGGATAAGGTTGGAGAAGAGCTAGTGGTTGCAATTTAGAAACAAGGAGGTTGCTTGGTGGCTTGCGAGCACAAGTTGAGATCTTAGAGGTTTCTACCAGAGTGTGGATCTAGACTAGCTTAGGGTGGTGTGGCCCTTCGTTAGTGGTATCAGAGCAGTACTTCATCAAGTGGTTTTAGAGCAGGCTCATCATCAAGTGGTATCAAAGCGTGTACTGCATTAATTTTTTACATGGTTAGAGTCTAATTAATACATGAACTTGATAGGATAAATAATTAATTAGCTTATAGAGGACAAAAAACTAGAAATTATGATGATAACTCATCTTACTTAAAACCATCCTTATTGCTCAAAATATATTATAAAATTTGATGGATGTCAAAGAGTTGCCTAAAGATAATTGTATGAGCTATGATTACTTAAATATCATCTTAGGCCACCTCCTATTTTCTTTGTTAGGATTGATTATAAATAATTTCTTTGTATTATTGGAATTTCTTATTACTAATTTTTTTGTTGGGATGAAAGATATATATTATCTCAAAATAAAAAAAGATCATTAAATCAATGTATTATTTACAACAATGAATCAATACAATTTGGTATATTTTGAATAGTTTTGTAATATATGAAAGTGTGGCTAGAATTATATTCATATTTATATTTATTAGCATAGATTAGAAATGTAACAACTATCTTAAATATTACAACAAATTCGAATGTCCATATTATAATTCAATACTTTAATGTTCAAATAAACAATACATTAAATTTTAATATATGTTAATCTAAAAATAAAAATATTTATAGAGAATCATTAGACTTACACAATGCTAAAGTAAATCCAATAAATCAAATGTAAACACAATAACAAGTGACATTAGAATTAAGAAACCATTCAACAACTATTTAAAGGTGTGTGTCTATAAGCTCAGAGAAGTTTAAAATTCAAAACTAAATCATCTACAGATACATTAATAAAGATATTGATTATGAATAATTGGAATAGTTAATAGAAAATCATTAGAATTACACAATTTCTCACATTAAACAATAAGGCTGGGGTCCCATGGAAGCTAGCTTCCTCAAAAATAGAGCTACACCCAATGAGATTTTTTAGGAAATTTGTAAGTTGAACGGTCCTATGGATTTTGTAATTTGAGTTTCAGCGCCCAAATATAAGGAAAAACTTTCTAAAATTTATTTTATGATAAAAGACTGTTTTAGTTTTAAAGTTTTAGTCTTTGACAAATGACTAGATTTTTCCCTAAGTTGGTGGGGCTATTTCCAGCCCCACCCAATTTTCATCCGCTTCCTAAAAAAGCGAGTCTCCTATTATGAAGGAAAAGATTCTAATTAAACTTGTAGCCCCTCAAAAAATTTCTTATGGGACCTCCTCTACCTGAAAAATAGCCCTATAGCCCCCCCTCATGGGACCCCTGCCTAACAAATGACATAGTTGTAGTCAGCTATTGTTTGTGACTACTATCTATTGGTTTTGCTGGTAATATGTTGGTTAATAGCTTTTTGGTTGTAAGAGCCGACTCCCTTGTTTTGATCACTTTTTATTTAAAAAATAATAACAAATGAGATTAGAAATACATGTCTACACATTTAAAAACAAATGAAATCAACTACTAATACATTAAAAAAACCTCATTATTTATAATTTGAATAGATTATAGAAAATCATTAGACTAACACAATTCCATACATCAAACCTAAACACTGGGAAATCACTTCAGAAATAAGAAACCATTCGACAGACTATTTGGAAGTACATGCATACAGGCTGAATGAAGGTTTTAAGACTCAATAGAATCAGCTACGGATACATTTGTGGTTACGTTAGCAAAAACTCTGATTATAAATAATTTGAGCACTATCTTCGTCTTACCTCCTCGCCTCTTCGTCTTTGGCTCCACTTTTCCGACGGCAAACCATGACAGCCGCAATTACAGCGGTAATCGATCCAATTCCCAGGTGGTAGTGGCGATTGTACGCGTAATTATATATTTGAGGAATGTGGCACAGAGCAGTAATCCCAACATAATAAAACTTCCTCAGAGATTTACCATTATATTTCAATTGAGAAATCAAATAAATTTGAGGAAGCAAAAACAATTCCTGAATCACTCGCACGTATGGCCTAAGTGCCTCCTTCCAATCAGTACGCCGACCGTAATTGAAGCAAGAGCCGAATTCGTTTCCAGCATTATGGCGGGCTTAAGCAGTGCTATCACAAATTTGAAAGACAAAAAACAATGGCGTATATAAGTCCGCAATGGACAAGCACCCCTTTTTCGCTTGGTATTTGGGGGAAACGAAGGTGAGATTGCCAAATGGTGTAAAAATGTCTGATTGTGAAGGTAAATACGAGTAAAACCATGGCATTGTTTAAGATATCAAACAGGGGAGGAGGGTTTTGCTGTTGAAAAAGGGGATCTGAGCTTTTCAAGTAGAAGTAATCAGTCCCAGCTATAAGAGAAATACAAAAACTGAAAGCTTGGATGCCCACCATTACAAGTGAAGTGTATGCACCTGCCTCTGCATTTTGCCTTACATACAGCGATTGGCTCACTACACAGGCACTTGCAAAGCAGAGACACAAAATCTTCAGTACTGACTCCAAAATTATGGGAGGAATCAGCTCTACTGTCTCTCCAATGTAGAAAATTTGTGCTGTGTGGAACTCTACTTTCTGGAGATAGAGTGGATCGTCCTCTCTCTGGCTGCTTCGGATTGACGCTTTCACAGATCGATCTATGAAAAGCCTAAAATTGGTTGGTGGGTATTGTAATTTCAGTTTAATTTCACAATCGAGACCATCCTCTACATGAATGCTACTATTTCTCTGAAGAATATCAGTCTTAGCCCGAATATAACTGCAACCTATGAGATCCATCTTGCCCGTTTGCGGATCGTACACACCCTCAACGAATAGCTTGAATAGGGGAAGAGCAATCCCCCACAATTTCAGCTGTGCTGCCACTTTGAGCAATGGCTTTTCTTCTTGAGATGTTTGGTATAGCCCTCTGATGTATCTGATAGATCCATCCCCACAAAGTTCTCAATAGCGATTATATCCAGATTCATCATAGTTTTTGAATTTGTTCCATTGGAAGCTGTGGCTGAGTGCAGTGAGCGATCTCTGCCTAAGATATAAAAACTATTCCTGTACTGTCCTTCCTTCTTCCACGGATACCTGAATAGATGCAACCATGCCAGATCAACCATGGTCTCTGTCGAATGTTTTCTCTCCAGTCGAGATTCTGCAATTGTATTGTTGGCGTAGCTATATGACATTTCCTCATCGAAACCATAAGGCAGAGAAATACCAGGCTGTATTGGTTCTCAATCGAGATAGGATAAAATGCCTTGGAGGAATCCGTGTGAATGCTAGAAATAGAACCCACTACCATGTTGCGCTGCTTGAGTGAAAGAGATCTCGAAAAGTAGAGAGAAACTATCAACTCACAAGCAGGGGAAGGGGTAAGGGTAGAATATTCAAGGCATCCCACCATACAAATCTTACCAGGAGATGCTTTCCTCCATGTTCCTTGAATCCAAATACTGTTTTGATCCTCTCGAACTGATCCACCACTGCTCATGCTGTTTGCTCCTCCTGCAGGCACAACACGAATGGTGGCACTGATATTAAAACCAAGATCTGCACTGTATCCAAAACATTGAAACCTTTGAACAAGAATTGTAGAGTTGTTGAGGCCCCCTTGATTGGAGAACGGACCAACCCTGCTACAATACCCTCCTGGGCCTTTGCATTGCCAATTTGGAACTCCCTCCAAACTCCGATGATCCAATAATGACCTTAAGAATTTGCATTGCCAACCACTTGTTGTGGAAAGAAGCATTGAAATGCCGCAGGGGCACCTTCGATCACCCCAACAAACACAGATTTTGTTCACCGTCATTGGTTTCTGTGAAAATTCCTTGGAAACTAATGCAAAGCTGAGTTACACGTCCTCGCTGATTTCCATAGACTGATTTCCAGACATTGCTATGGAATAGACTTCTTTTGCTATTGGATATGTGGAAGCACAGGGATGCTGTAAAACTTGCAACTTTGGAAATTTGGAAGCAGAGGAAATCTGTGAGCCGGGAATACAGAGTTAAAGAGGCCAATTTCAAAACATTTTCCCTCTCATGTTGATCATGGGAATGTGTTAGTAATGGTAAAAGGGGCGCAGAGCCCTTCTGCTCTCTGGACAATGGGAGCAGCAGAGCCCTTCTGCCTCTCTTGCAAAAGATGAAAACTGTTCCTCAACAACTTGTGAAAAAGTATGAGCTGCCTCTGCAAGCTGCAACAATGATTATGATGACGCCCATCAGTCGGCCATGTCGAAAATTCTTGAGATTCATTTTCTTCAACCTAAGCGCACTGTGTGATACATCTTGCTTACCAATGGGTTTTGATCTATCTCTAATATCTTGCTCATCCTGCCAAGGATTTGATAGAATAAAATAGCTGGGTTACTTGAGTTATCCACCATAGCTGTCAAATAATATACTAAATAGGTTACGAATTTTTTAGTAGATAAAAACATAACGATTTCTCTCAGTGGGTTTCGCATGTGAGATTGAAATATTTTGTGGGTTTTCTAACAGACGTGAAATCTATGAAATAATTTGATACACGGACTCGTTTGAACATGGCATTTCCATCGAAAGCGGCGGGGTATTCCAGTACCAGATTCCGGAGACATTATTTATTTTGAAATTTAGTCAACTTTTCTACGAGAAAAAGAGTATGGTCTAATGGAGCAGCTATGTGGCCCATGTAGCTTTTTTAATATTGGGGATTACAAATCGATCAAACTATATTCTTGGGTTCGAAATTTTAAATATAATCTAGAGAGGTTGAATCTATACAATTATTTATTGACTTTTAAGCAAGTCAATGAATCATTTGGATATGTAAGAATATTTACAATTTTTTAATATAATATCTTTTTAATTATTCAATTGGTTGATAGGTTTTTTTTTTTTTAAAGTTGCTTGCAATGGGAAGCTGTCTAATTCAAGAAAAAGTAATTGTTGGGAAATAATTTGCATGCCATGGTTTAGGGTTATCTTATTTTTGAGAAAGTTTATTATTTGTCTAGGGTTATCTTATTTTTGAGAAAGTTTATTATTTGTCTATCAAGAAGGAATTTTAGAATAATGTAGAACTTTGTTTCTTTTTTCAAATTCTTGTTATGTTCAACTCACACAATAATAGATGTTTCTTCTTTACTTCCATTACATCATGATTGTTGTTACTAACCAGTTTCTTCAACAACAAATGATACTTCGATTCAATAAAAATTTACTAAATTATGTTCTTATAAAATATCAATAAATAACTATAGGATTGAAAGAAAGAAAAATATTCTTAAAATTTAGTAGTTGAAGGATTGTAGAATTTGTGATACTCGTGATAGGTTATTTCCCATCAAATTCAATTTTTACTTGTTGAAGAAATAGCATTCATATAGACATCAAATTCAAATCTCATCATTTTTACATGGTAGCCAAAGGATGTCAAATTTAGAAGTAGTAATAGTTAAAAGTTACAAAACATATGTCAAATTAAAACCTAAAATTTTGAAGAAACTATTGTTCGAATGCAAAATTTAATTTCATTAAATCAAATAAGGCAATCACATGAACATCAAATTCAAATAATAAAATTGTGGTGACATTCATATAGACATTACATTCATAAAGTATAGAACAGTGGTAACAAGTATTCAAACATCAAATTTAAATGGTAGAAAACAATGAGGACAATCATAAGAGCATCAAAATCAAAAAGTCAATTCTTGTGGAGACAATCATATGAACATCAAATTTAGAGGGAACTTTGATAACCTAATTGGATAATTGGCTACTTTCTTGGAAATCCTCATGAACAAGAACACTGCCCCTAGATGTCACACTAGAGCAATTGTGGAATCATGGTCCAAACAACACTATCTAAATCGTAAACAAAATTGCTATGGTTGTATCTATATAACATACATCCCATCCATTGTTCATGCACCCTATTCCTATTAGTTATCTTGTCCTTCCACTTTCATAATTCATTCTCTCTGTCGTTAGTGAAATTTAAATGTTGGCAATCGTGTCTTTCACAAGTTGTGTCAAACTTTTAATTTTTATTAATTAATAATGCATTTTGATATATTATTAATATTTTTAATGGAACTAAGGATATTTAAAATAAAAATAAAAATTATTTGTATTTAGATGTATTAAATAATAATTTTTAAGTGTATTTATAATTTGTATATTATTTTATAGGTATATAATAAATTTAAATTATTAAGAAATTATATTATAATATATTAATTATATTATATTATTATAGTTATAAGCTTAATATATTACAATATAATTATTTAAATGTTAAAAATTAAAATTATTATCTTTATATATAATTTTTTTAACATAAATTGATATATTTTAGAATTATTGTGATAGATGACATGAAACTTGATTTATTAATAATGTAGAAATGTTAGTAAATATTAAATGAATGATTTCAAATTAGTGAATACTTTTAGTGTACATTAATGTTCTTGGCATATTTTCACATAAAAAATGGTTATAGTATTTAATGGTTTGTACTTGGTAGAGATAATTTCCATAATTTTAGTGGTAATGACTAAATTGAATGGTGTATAAATTGAACTAGGGATTGAACCTATAATTGCAAAATAACCTGCAAAATAAAATGATTTAGCACAATAGTCACAAGAAAGTTAAATTGCATAACAAAAGTAAGATTTTAATAAATAAACAAATACTTCTAGAAAGATAAATCTAATCAAATATCAAAGAGATAAACTAAAAATAAATACTAATTTTTAAAATAAATACTCTTATACACATCTCTTATATATATATATATATATATACTTCAATATTATCTTATTATTAAATATTAATATTTTCATAGAAGAAATTATATCAAATATTAATATATTGACATATAAATATTATTAAATATTTCTAAACATTCTTATAAAATATTTAAAAATTCATTATCATATTCATATTATTGCACATCATTCTTGCAATTATAAAAAAAAAATTATTATATCTAAATAAATCTAAAATATGAAATCATTTCCATAGTATAAAACTAACTAAAAATCAGTTCTACCCAATTGTTAAATTTATGTAAAAAAAATATATCATATGTTCATATAGAGTTGTTTGTAATGGTAATCATTAATTATTGAGTTTTTAGAAATAACAAATTGAAGTCTACTAGATATGAGATAGGTTAGTTTTTAATTACAATTGTCAATTTTCTTAAGAATCGATTACAAGTTAATCAATTTAGTTAAAACTATATATAATAAGTAGAGAATTAAATTTAAAATATTTAAAATAAATAAATAAAAATTAGTTTTTAACAAATATTATTAAAAAAAATTATTAAACAATATAAAGATATATATTGCTTTTATTTTTAGATTTATTTTTTAATTAAAATATTAAAGATGACACTTGTTTCTTGTCTTTGAAATTTAAGATTACAAATTTTCAATATTTTGACAAAGTATTAAAGACTCAATTAAAATGTTCAATTAGAAAAAGAAAAAAAAACCAACGAAATCTAAAATTAACTAATTGTCATATCTTTTCAATTAATTATACTTATATCTCATTTAACAAAATATTTAATATTTTCTCATAAATCTAGATTTGTTAGTTCAATTATTTTAATTAACTTTTACACAATGAACTTTATTTTTTAGGATTAATCAATTTAGTTAAAACTATATATAATAAGTAGAGAATTAAATTTAAAATATTTAAAATAAATAAATAAAAATTAGTTTTTAATAAATATTATTAAAAAAAATTATTAAACAATATAAAGATATGTATTGCTTTTATTTTTAGATTTATTTTTTAATTAAAATATTAAAGATGACACTTGTTTCTTGTCTTTGAAATTTAAGATTACAAATTTTCAATATTTTGGCAAAGTATTAAAGACTCAATTAAAATGTTCAATTAGAAAAAGAAAAAAAAACCAACGAAATCTAAAATTAACTAATTGTCATATCTTTTCAATTAATTATACTTATATCTCATTTAACAAAATATTTAATATTTTTTCATAAATCTAGATTTGTTAGTTCAATTATTTTAATTAACTTTTACACAATGAACTTTATTTTTTAGGAGGAGTAAACGCTTTAACGTAGAGCTATGAACCAGTGAGGCCACAAACACCGGACCTCATCCTTGTGAGATTTGAACCTTGATGGCAAGGATAACAACTCAACAACTTAACCATCACAACATGCTACTATTGACTTACACAATGAACTTTATTATAATATAACTAATATATTACAATATAATTGTTTAATAATTAAAATTAACTATATAACTATAAAATAATATATAAATAAAAAATATACAAATTTTATTATTATGTAATACATGTAAATACATATATAATTTTTTTAAAAAACCATTCTTGCTTCTTTTAATATTTGAAAAACATTCTTCTTTTAATATTTGAAAAACATTCTTAAATAGTAAAAAATAAATATTTGACACAACTTGTGAAAGGCAGGATCACCAACATTTAAATTTCACTCAGCAGAGAAAATGAATTACAGAAGTGGAAGGGTGAGATAACTGATAGGACATAGGTACAATGGATGGGAGGTATGTTACATGCACACAGCCATAGCATTCTTGTTTACGATTGAGATAGTGTCATCTGAAATCGAAGGATATTAATGGAGAAAGGTACACAACTATATTAAAAAATTATTCATTAAACACTACAATTTTTTCTTATTTTAACAATTAATAAATGATGGATAATTGTCCAATCAAAATGTTTTAATCAGCTGCAAAGATGGCTCCTATTGAAGAGATGTTGATTCTATCGTGTAAAGGATGCCAGTGTTTGGAGCCAGAAGTGCTGCTAGATCACCGATATTAGAAGTTGCTTAATGATATAATAACATTAATTTAGACGTAATTTGGAAGTATTCTTTGGTCAAGTAGAAACCTACATGGACCACATAGGCCTTTCTATAATACAATACTCTTATTCCAAAAGAGTTGACTCTATTTATATTTGGTTTTATTTGTATTTGTTTTAATGAACTTCATGCAACTCAGCTAGACATGAAACATGCTAGCTATGGCCATGACTTTGACTCTAATTTCAAATAAATAATATTGCCAGAAGTCATTTCGAATGGAAATGTCATCCCCAGTCACAAAATAAATCGTTTCCCCGTTACTCTCAATTTGATGAAGTCATTTTCCATACTTGACTTCCTATTTGAAAAGCAATTTAAATTACCAATCTCGCATTTGAAGCCCACCATCTGAAATAGTCTATATCATTGTATTAGTCCGAGTGCACTGAAATAAAGTATGCCAAATTCTTTTATCAAGATCATTTTTTTTACACTAATTTAAAACTATCATACTGTAAAGTTTATTGTTTGTCCATAAAGGTTAAAAATTATAATAATGCGCTCATTTCTTCTGCCAAATCCTTGGCTTGTTCAGCAAGAAATTGAGCCATTATAGGCAGTTCCATTGTTCATCCACTGCATTGACCCCATTTGCTCTTTGAGATTTTCACAAAATGAAGGTGAAAATTAGTCATTGGATTTGGAAGGCTCTAGTGATGTAATTCATTCTCATCTTGGGAGTAGCTTTCCTGCTTCTGGATAATGCCGCCCATTCCCATACCACACCTTCTGTGGACCAACTGAAGATCCAACATGAGATCTTCATTGCAACAACTTTCAATCGATTTGCAGAAGCTGAGGACTATTGGCAATATTAATTTATTGTAAGGACCCTCCTCGTATGTAATTATCAAATATGAATTCTCTATTTAAACCGTCATAAGAGATTTACATGGATATGAAGTAATGTTTATATTGTGAATTTCCTAATAAAATTGAGAGCAGTTGTCACATCCATGTTTTAATGCTTAGTGATTCGAGAACTACTATAGTGTCTCAATTGTTTAAACGTTAAAATTTCACTAAAGATGATACGAGGTGTTTTCATCTGATGATGATGACATTGATTATGGTACCTTGATGATTAGGTTATATGCTTTTAGATAGTTCAGTATTCCTTAGTTAGAGATGTTTATGATGTTAGGTATATGCATGCCTAACGATGATTATTCTAGCATGTTAATCTAAATTAATGAATAAGTTGTGTTATATTGATTATGTGTTTACTGATGATTAAATGTGAGTAGAAATGAATTAAGCAAATGATTATTTGAAAGATGGATATTTTAGTTATGTGATTTCCTTGATACGTTATATACATATATGCATGTGATTTCTTGAACTACTGATGTGTGCAATGAGTGTGTAGGATATTATAGCCAGAAAATCTAATGGAGAGATGAAACTGAACTCTATGTACTGATTGTGGAAACCAAGGTTGAATCCAACAAAGGATGCAAACCCTATTGTTTTTGTTTTATTTGTATCGTAGTTGAATGAATGTATCATTTATATAATCAGTAAATGTTAATATTTTGAGACAATATTTTTATAGTGTTGCTTGACACTCGTGAACTGTTTATGCATTCTAGCATGATGGTTAGGGTTAACCAAGTAACCTAAAGATCTAAGTGAGACTAAGTAGTGACCTTATTGCTAATCAATTTTTTTATCGAGATTAATTACCCCTAATCCGTATTGGTGTTTAATCTGCTTTTTGAAGGTTGTTAGATAGTCCTAAAATTTTTAGCATTTGTCAGGTCCCAAATTAATCCCTAAGGCCTAAAATCATGAAATCTTAATACCCAAGGGGTGTGGGTATGGGTTGGGGGCATTTTCCACCCCCCTAGCCCCTTTTGTTGACTTTTATGGTCACTCAAAAAGTTCATTTTTGCTTTAGTGCGAAAATAGAATGATTTCACGATGGGTTGAATGACCCTAACCCCACCTTGAGGTTAGTCTTAGGTTTAGTTGGGTTAGAAACCTCTAGATTTTTAGGCAAGTGGGGGAAGTTATTGCCCTTTTTAGGTGTTTGAGTTGGATCTTATTTAGAGGCTTTTTTTTGAGAAGTTTTGGTTGTTACCCAATCTCTAGTTTTAGAGTGAAGTTTTGGAAGATTGAAGGCAAGGAAGGAAAAGCTCATCTGTGATGTCCCCAGAGTGGGCCCCTAACGGAAGGTGATGTAGGTCTGTTCGTGCGATTTGTTGCTACCACATGTCTGAGGTCCTCGCTAGCGAGGTTGTCCTGGGGTTGCCCCCTTAATGCGGGGGGGTGTCATTTACTTATAGTCCGGGCTTTTGGTGCAACGGTTACTAACTTGGTATCAGAGCTGGAGGTCTCGAGGTTGAGACCCACAAAGCGTGGTGGGCTGTGATGTCCCCAGAGTGGGCCCCTAATGGAAGGTGACGTAGGTCTGTCTATGTGGTTTGTTACTACCACATGTCCAAGGTCCTCGCTAGCGAGGCTATCCTGGGGTTGCCCCCTTAACGCAGGGAGGATACCAAGTTAGTAACCATTGCACCAAAAGCCCAGACTGTTAGTAAACAACACCTCCCCATGTTAAGGGGCCAACCCCAGGATAGCCTCGCTAGTGAGGACCCTGAACACATGGTAGCAACAAACTGCACAGACAGACCTACGTCACCTTTTGTTAGGGGCCCACTCTAGGGACATCATAGCCCAGCACGCTCCGCGGTTCTCGACCTCAAGAGCTCCGGCTCTAATACCAAGTTAGTAACCATTGCGCCAAAAGCCTAGACTATTAGTAAACGGCACCTCCCTGCATTAAGGGGGGCAACCCCAAGATAGCCTCGCTAGCGAGGACCCTACACACGTGGTAGCAACAAACCGCACAGACAAACCTATGCCGCCTTTCGTTAGGGGCCCACTCTGGGGACATTACAACCCACCACGCTCCGCAGGTCTCGAACTTGAGACCTTCGACTCTGATACCAAGTTAGTAACTGTTGCACCAAAAGCCCAGATTGTTAGTAAACGACACCTCCCCACGTTAAGGGGGCAACCCAGGATAGCCTCGCTAGCAAGGACCCCAGACACATGGTAGCAACAAACCACATGGACAGACCTACGTCACCTTATGTTAGCGGCCCACTCTAGGGACATCACAACCCAAGAGATGCGACGATGTTCTCTTAGCTTGCTACTCATAGATGATCAGAGAGAGAGAGAGGAGTCTATGGGCAGCTGTTAGTGCATGGATATCCAAGAGTTCATTTGAAGTTCTCATACAAGCAACCTTTCCAATTTTATTCTCACTGCACTATCAGAATTAGTTTTTTCCTTCTCTTCCCAAGGATAATAAAACACTTTTGAGGGCTTCTAGACATACCATCATCAGCCTAACATTTGTCATACTTCCATGCATATATTGGGGGCAACTTTAATTTGGTGCTATGGTTGACTTACTAATACTGGCATTTTGGAATATTGGAAACCTAGGAATTTGTGTTACTAGTTAGGTGTATTTGTAATGTTATCTAAGCACTCAAACTTATTATTTTTGTATTCTTTGATATTGTCCAACTAATAATCTGTCCTGCCAAGTAACAATGGCCTATCATTAAAGTTGAGCACTTTATAAGGTACAAAAACGGAGTGTTTGTTATCAGGATAACTGGTCATAAATTGAACTCCCTTGGATATGAGTCAACATCAAACTTCCATAAATTTAGTAATTTTTTTATTGATATGCAAGTCAACCTAAGAGGCATCTATTGACAACATGATGGAGTGTATTTGTCAGTGCTAAAAGACTTGTTGCTGGGGACTCTCTGCTTTTTATTAGGTTGGAGTTCGTTTTCTCCAAGGAAGTTTAAGATTCATTCTCACACACACCAAATAGTTTTGGGGAAACCCAAGGTTGTAGTATGGCTTGAGAATTGTTGGCACTTATTTGGTGTGTTTTATTTATGATTGCAGAAATAAGAAAGGGTAGTTATTACTAGGAATTAGGAGAGCAAACATAACCCATATAGTTATGCCATCTTAAGTGTTGTCCAGTGACAGCATGCATATAGGTGTACTAGCTGTTGCTTCTACAAATTGTCAGTTCACTATTTTTTACAATCCAAGGTGGCTATGTACATTATATTCATCCATAAAATTGCTTTTTTTTTTCTATTTGATGATTAATACCATATTTTAAGATTGTTGTCCTATAGAGAAAGTCCATCTGAGTTTGTTATACCATTTTCCAAGTATGAAAAAGCAGTTTATCACACCCGAGTTTCAATTGGAATGCGCTTTCGGATGCTTTTTGAGACAGAAGAGTCAACTGTTCAGAGGTAAATTTAACCATCTAATGTAACTAAGAAATTGACCTGTCTTGTAAATGTTAGTTAAAATTGATGCTTTTGTTCTAATTGCACCTTTTAAAAAATTAATTGCTTTTGTCAAAACTGAATAGTATGTTGAGATCTACAATATCGACATGGTGAATCATGCTAAATTTCTAACATAAGCTGAAGTATCATTTGCATTTGTAATGCTTTTGAAATCACTAGTTTCAATATCAAGTTCAATTTTCATGAAACTTATGCTGCACATTTCTTTTAGATATTGTAATCATGTGATGACTAATTTTAGTGTCCCATTGAGATTCCCAACAGGGGATGAGGGGATGGGTTTTAAGGATGGGAGGAAGGTGGGTGGGGGATGTGGGGGAAATACTTATGGTACTTGGAAAATTAGTTATCAAAAGATGTGTAAGACGTAAGTACAAGAATTACAAATGAAATTTTGCCCCACTATGTAAAGTCACACTACTAAACATTAAAAAGTAAAGCACGAAAATGATGGCATTGAAATTTGAGCATTAACAATCATTGGCAGAATTTTAGAACTTTGGGAACAAAGTTCAAACCAAGAATAAGAATAAGAATTGCAAATGAAACTTTGGGATTGTAATTGAAGTTCATAATATTTAACTAATAAAAGGGGCATAGCCTCCTATGGGGTCAAAGGGAAGCCCCTTGTAGGGGTCTGGGGTAGAGCCCCCAGCAATGTCAGGGGCCAGTGCCCTTGGCGTTCTCTATTACAATACATGGCTGGGTTGAGGGGCCGAACTCACTAGCAAGCACAATTTAGGCCTCCTAAAGCTCACAAACCTTCATAATGAATGCCATTTTCACAAAATTCTCACCAGTTTATCGCTTAAGGTTTGAGTTTCTCTCAGGTGTCCTTGGGATGGTTTGGAGACACTTGGGATGTCTCACCGTCTGGGCAGTGTCCCCAACATCCTGGTAGCGTCATAGCAGCAGTGGCGGCTGGCGGGGAATCTCTGCCTCATCTCTGAATCCTGGAGACGTCCCCTTAATCTTCCTTGGAATGGAATAAAAATGGGGGAGGGTAGCGTCCCCATGTTTTAACGTTAACTCTGTTGAGAGGGCTTTCGTAATATCCACTTTAACAAGAATATGTGCATAAGTAGAGGGAAGAAAAAAGTAGGATCCCTCATCCACACTAATAATTTACCCAAAGTGTTCCCAATAGCTTCCAGAAAGGACTCAAACAAGAACTGAAGTGGGAAAATTGGAAGTCTTACCCATTGGGGAATCTCGTTGAAAGATTCAATGACGGGATTGAAAGCTGGATAGAACACAGCTTCAGCAGTAGCTTATATATATTCTCCCAGTTTGGAAGGTAGTCATAGAAGATATTTTTCCGATCCAACTCGTTTTCAAATGTCATGAGAAACAAACGTCGTTCACCTAGAAAAATCTGATCATTTCCATCCAAAATGGGTCTCCACTTCTCAGAGATCCAACTGTACAACTTTCTTATGGTGGGCCAAAACCCATAAATCTCTCAATCAAACCTTTTTCCATGATTTTTTTTACATTTACTGCTACTTCTGCCTCTACCTCTTTATGAGGTTGTCCAATGCCCTTGCATTGATTTGAAGTTTAACTGTATAAAAAAAGGGAGGCTAGATTCTGACTATCGAAAATGGAGATGGTAGCCATATGGAATGGTTTTTTGTACGTTCATCTTTCTCGGTTCATATTTCAGGTTGATTGGGAAATAGATATATCATATTCTGTCAACATATGTAGGGCACTCTTTTGGGCCATTTCATAATGACATTATTTAAATGCACTCTCCATGATAGTATGCCTCCATAGCTTATGGATGGTAGAATTTGTTCACACGTTTAAATCCAGATTCTATTAAAACAACAATATTTATCTAGAGTTTCTCTATAATAGTCCCATCCGAAGATGAGATTTGAATATTGAATCATAACATTATCCATAGTTCCATTTGATATCCTTAATATGATCTATTGGTGTTTTTCTGGTGTTAGATTCAATGTAAGTTTTATGCTGGAAAGATTGAGAAGAAAGAGATTAATGTTTGTTGGGAACCCAACAAGCCAAAATCAATGGCAATCAATGGCAATCCATGGTCTGCCTACTAAGCACAGTGATTCCAAACGGAAAGAGATCTTTCACTGATGGACAAACTTTAGAAGTAAGAAGTCTCTAGTTCCTCACATTGGTGGACTCATAACGGCTCCCATAAGGTATACGGAACCCAGGATTATGAAATTGGTGATTTAAGGTTTACATAGTAGATATTTATTGTTATATATATGTTTCTGGGTAAGATTGTGTTTCATCCTTAATTCACATACACTGTTATTCAAAAGTATGAACATAATATATGTAGAATCTGTTATCCTTAAGATTGAAGATTATTTCCTTCTAGTTGTTTGGTTCTTGAGAGCATCCAAAAAAGAATATATTTCTGAATGATGCCTAAAAACAAGACACAGAAAACAAACCAGCTGGTCATCGCATCAAAGACTAATGCTTATGATAGGTGAAATAAAATAGGCATTCCAAAGTTATATCCTTTCAAAGCAGCTCTTCATGAGGCCTCATGATAATCTCTTGAATCAATGCTGGTAACGTTGAAGGATGGAGGAACTTCCAATGAGAATAGGTAGTAGTAATTTTGTTCAGATCAAATCTAGCATGACACGCTATTTATTTACTTAACACAACCATGTCATTTTGTTCAGATCAAATGTAGCATGACACACCATTTATTACTTAACACAACCATGTCATTTACATACTTTTCAGCCTTTTCTTCCATTGTAATTCAAGTAATATATGTCATGATTATGTCTATAAAATTTACAATGCTTCATATGCACTTGATACTTTGGATTTCACTGATAGGTATTTGGTTATAGTTTGATAACACTCCTCAATAACATTTGTTCTCATAAATCTTGAAACATATTGTCCACATTTGTTATCAATTCCATATGCTTTTTGAATCTTACTGATTGCCGAAACTATCCATTTCTAAACACAATCCCCAACATAACAATCGGTGTAATATTGTTATTATTTTGTTTTTCCTGAACGCAAAATTCTACCTAATAAAAAATGTCCCAGACATTGCAAGTAGTGGAAAGAGTGAGCTATGTGTTCTCTATACAGCCTAGTATATGTGGCTTTTTCATGCTCTTTACATTGGCACTACTACCATGATCACATTTCCATATTACCACAAAAAACTTTTCTTTTGCAATGCACACAACATGGTTTCTGATTAGCAGGTATGGCCTTTGAACATTTTATCTATTTGTTCCTCTGCATTTTCCCTTTTAGTGCAAATGTGTTAATGATCTAGTCGTTTTTAAGAATGTCTCCCTTCCAGTATTCTTGCCCATCCCCTTTCACACTTCTCTTAGGTGAATTCTACACCGTTGTTCCATGGTACACAGAAAAGACTGCTAATAATGGAATGTGAAATATGACATTACACTTGCCAAATGCACTCTCTTTCAAGTTTATAAGTCACTCAATAAAATATGTTGTCAGTATTCCCTATAACAATTTATCTAATAGTTAGGCTTAGTCTGAATGTTTTGCAAGCATACCTATCATGGCATTTCCAAATTCTGATAAAATCCATTAATTATACTTATATGGATTGCAATAGTCAAAAAGCCCTAATTCTACCATGGGAAGTGAAAAAAATATGAAAGGCTGTTAATCTAGGCATTTGATTAGTAATAGGCTTTCTATTGTAACACTCTTCTCTCTCACTATTTCTCCTCATTCTAATTATCTTATACTTTGCACTGAGTTATTTTTGCAATGTAACTAACACTTCACTGGCTCATTTATTATATAGCTCTGGATGATATGATGGCATCTCCTATTGGTGTTGTTTGACCACCAAATATAAATTGTTTCATATTATAAAAGCGTAGAGTAATACTATTTTTATTGATATGATTCATTTAGAATTAGGAAAGATAGTCTGAATTGGTCACTATCTTTTGTAGGGCAACTTTTTTTTAGTCTTATGTTTGCAAATGACTTTTTAGTATGATAGATGCTTTTGATTGGACTAATAAATTGGAAGAGCCAAAACTACATAAAGAAGTTAGGGAAAAAGGAAACATCAAAACTCATAGCTAATGCAAATGGAGGACTTGAATGGCTGCCCTGCAAATTATCCACATCCACCCTTTACTCCAATGGGTTTTGTTGAGACAGCTGCCATTATCTACAACCATTGCATTTCTATTGTCTTCACTCTTCAATACCACTGGCTTCACATGGTCTCAAATGTTTAAACGTTGTCGCCAATTGGCCTCTGCTCTAGATTTGTGCAAAACTTGTGAAGGGAGATTTTTACATCAAAGCTCGTATTTGACTAGTAATTTGTGTTTACGTACTTTCTATTTCTAATGTATGTGGTAGCCTATGAAGTCCGTCATTTGAAATTTCAAAATTGAGTGAAAGATGAGTAAGTTTGAATGGATTTGCATAAAGATAAAAGTTTGGATGCATATTATTCTACCCATGAAATGGTACTCGGTAAGGCTTGAACCTAACTACATCTTTTTTGTCACATAGTGGGTCAATCCTTGCTCTACTATTTTTATTTCAATTTCTTCTTTATTTTGTTATCTACCCATCTTTGGTCCAATTTTTTATTTAAATAGCATGTTTCAAGTGTCTTAATTGTAGTTCTTAAACCATTCCACTGCTGCATTGCTTTCCCAGTTGCTAGCGTTCCAGCAAGCAGTTTGGGCATTCTGGTACTGCCTTTCTTCAAGAATCTCTTCACACATGTCCATCTTTCTATATATAACTTCCCTTCCTTTTTTTTTTTAAAGAGGGGTAAAAATTTATTAAGACAGAAAGGAATACAACAAGGAGAGCTCAACATGGAGCTCGATCCTGAGCAACAAGATCATCAAATTCTTGCACCATCTCAAAGGACAGTTGCCCCTTATCCCTAATATTCCAACCCGGATCATGACTAGAAGCCCATTTGGCTAAACAATCAGTAGGTCTATTCCATTCTCGCGGAATATACTTGAACCTAATGAACTGAAAAGAGGAAGAGAAGAAAAGAATCTGCTTAACAACAGTGGCCAACTGCCAACTAACATCCTCAAGCTCTTGCGAAGAAGGCATGTTCACCACCACCTGGGAATCAGACTCACAAATAATCTTACTCCATCCCCACAAGAAACACTATTCCACAACATATAAAATAGCCTGAGCTTTCATGAGATTGTTAGTATAATCACCCTTATGGATTGAGAAGAAAAATTTAACATTCCCAGAACTACAATGAGCCACTCCGCCAATACCAGCTAGACCAGGATTCTCACGAGAAGAACCATTAGTGTTAATTTTAAGAACTCCACAGGGAGGAGGAGTCCAGTGCCCATCCCAGTTAACCTGACCCTTCCTCTGATGGTGAAGCTGCCTGGACATAGAAGGAAACCTATGAGCCGCAACCCCATCCTGCAGATGAAAATTGAGGCGATTACAGATAGCAAGATCAATCGGATCCATACCCTCATCAAGCTCACACTTCACAAGAATAGTTTCCTAGAGAGAATGTGATATTTTCCACCAAAGATGCAAAACACCAAGCTGAACATCTTGGAATATGCGACGATTCCTCTCCAACCAGATATGCCAAAGCATGAAAGATGGGCCAGCAATCCAAGCAGCATGGAGAGAAGAAGACTTGGAGGGAGCACTACCCAAGTGAGCCCAGAACTCAGACAAAGAGGAAGCATGCCGACAAGAGCAACCCCAAGCACCCCACCAAAGGTGTCATATTTGAGTAGAATAGGAGCAATGGAAGAATAGATGGGAGACAGACTCCTCTCCATTACCACACAAAACACAATAAGAGGGGCCCTGAAATCCACGTTTACAAAGATTATCCCAGGTAAGACAATGGTTGTGAGCCACTAGCCACATGAAAAAATTGCACTTGGACCAAGAAACTTTATTCCAGACTTGCTTCCACCAAGGGACCTCAGCATCCCCAAATAATTGTCTAGTTATCTCCTGATACCCACAAAGACATGATATTTACCAGACAAGGTACCGCCCCAAGCCAATACATCTGGACCAAGCAAAGAGGAACACTCTCTAGAGGCCAAAATTTGAGAAAGCTCCTGACGATCCATGTTTGTACCTCCAGGAGGCCAATCAGAGGAACGCTTCCATCTATAACCAACAACAGGTCCCAATTGATAAGGAGTCTTGTAATGAGCCACTTTATCCCATCCAGCGGAAAGAAAAGAGTCACAAAGAGACTGAAGATGAGGGTATATGGATAAAATGGAAGGGAATCCATCCCAAGCATCAAACCAAAACAAAGCCTGAGAACCTCCTTTACATATCCAGAACAGACCCCTCTTCACCAACATCACACCTATCTTCAAAGTATGCCAAACCATTGAGCCACGATCTTCAAGAGGAAGTGCAGAAACAGAGCAAGAATCAACACCATGAAAATAGTTATGAGTGATAATACGAGCCCAAAGTTGATATTGTCCAGAGCACCATCGCCAATAAAGTTTAGCAGCCAAAGCTTGTCTACTCAATAGAGCAGAACGAAGACCAAGACCACCCTCCTTTTTAGGCCTACAAACAGTTGCCCAATTAACCAAGCTCCATTTAGTACTACGCAAATTACCACTCCAAAGGAATTGTCGAGAAAGAGCATCAAACTCCTTGAAAAAGTAAATAGGTGCAGCATGAACCATGCTTCTATACGTAGGAAGAGCTTGGATAACCGCTTGAAGAAGAGTAACCCGGGCAACAGTAGAAAGCCATCTATGAGTCCAATGATTTACCTTATCCTGAAGCTTGGTAATCAAATTTTGCTAGAAGAGACGTGGCTGCCTGGAAACAGCAATAGGAATGCCAAGATAAGTCAAAGGAAGTGAACCAATCGAAAATCGTAGGATACCAACAATCCTGTGCTGAATAGAATCAGGAGTGTTAAAAAAGTAAATGAAAGATTTGTGCTCATTAACTTTCTGGCCTGAAGCTGCCAAATAAACGTCAAAAGCATGTCAAATGGCTTTAGCTTCCTTGATCCTAGCAAGACCGGCAAGAGCAGAATCATCAACAAATTGAAGATGGGAAAGAGAAGGTAAGCCATTACCTCACTGCCAGCCTTGAATAGAATTCTGGGACACCTGATGCTTAATGAATCTTCCCAAGCCTTCATCCATGATGATGAATAGATATGGGGAGAGAGGGTCACCCTGGCAGAGGCCTCTAGAAGCACCAAATAGTTGTGAAGGTTGACCATTAATAAGAATAGAAAAAGAGGCAGAAGTAACGCAACTCATAATCCAACTCACCCAGTCAGAGCTAAATCCAAAAGAAAGAAGAATACTCCTTAGGAAGCTCCATTTAACTCTATCGTAGGCCTTAGCCATATCCAGCTTAACAAACATGGCTCTCTCCCTTGAAGTAGCCATAGAGTGAATAGCCTCAGTAGCAATAACCACCCCATCCAAAATTTGTCTTCCAGCAACAAAACCACCTTGTTCTTCTGAGATAATAATGGGAAGCCACCTTTTCAGTCTCTCAGCAATCAGCTTAGTAATAACTTTGTAGACCACATTACATAAGGCAATTGGTCTAAAAAACTCCAATTGATTAGCACCCTCTCTCTTAGGAATAAGAGTCAAGAATGTAGAGTTCAAAGCTCGAAGCATCTACTTGCTAGCATAGGATTCTTTAACCACCTCCAACAAATGATGATTAATGATGTCCCAAAATTCTTGAAAGAATTCAACTGGAAAACCATCAGGACTAGGAGCCTTCCCCTTAGGCATGCCAAAGACCACCGCCTCCAGCTCTTCCAAAGAGATAGGACGCATGAGATAATCATTCATTTCCTGAGTGATAAGGGAAGGAATACAGGACAAAATAATATTTTCTTCATTATCAGTAGGAGGAGAGTCCTCAGAGAAGAGGGTAGAGAAGTACGAAATAGCCTCCTGGAACAAAGCTGGCAAGGAATTCAGTTGGATACCTTGGTAATTAACCAAAGAAGAGATAGTGCTCTGATTCCGGCGAGATTGCACTATTTTATGGAAAAAGGCAGTGTTTCGATCACCTTCCTGGAGCCAATCAACTCAAGCCTTTTGCTTCCAAAAAATTTCCTCTAGAAGTTGAAAGGGATTCAGCCTGGCCAAGATCCTCCGAGAAACCTCGATCTCTAATCTCCCTTGTGATGACATCAAGATTTTCTTGACAAGCCTCTTCATAAAGTGAAGATTCCCAAAGCATTCCCTATTCCATATCTTGAGCTGCCTTTAAACATATTGAAGCCTTTTAGAAAATGAGAACATTGCAGTACCATATGCAGGGGCACCATCTTTCCACCAACAAAAAACAAAATCATGAAGAGAGGAGTCACGAAGCCACATCAGCTGGAACTTAAAAGGAGGATGCTTCAGAACATAAGCCCCTATAGCGGAAAATTTGATTGGCCAATGATCTGAACCCCTCCAATCAAGGATTTCTGAAGAGATAGTAAGGGTGCCGCTAAGCTAGAAGCAAGAAACAAGAAATCTATCCAGGCGTTCTGAGATAGCAGCAACACCAGTCCTGCGATTATTCCAGGTATAGAGGCCATTAGAAGACTTAACATACAAGAGATGCAAAAGAGATATGTGTTGCCGAAGAAGAGCAGAAGAAGGCCCCAATCTAGCCAAACCACCATGCTTCTCTTCCAGACTTAAAACTGAATTGAAGTCCCCTGCTAACACCCAAGGATGATAAGGATGACAATTTCTAACATATTGAATATGTTCCCAAAGTTCCTCCTTTCCCACAAGATCAACAGGTGCATACACATTAGTAACCATGATTACCTCTCCTGAGTCTAGAGCAGAAGCTACCATAAAGAGAGTTGAGCGAGAAGACATCCAGCCAAGAGGAGAAATTTTTTGAGGATCCCAAAATATAGCTAAACCACCAGCACTGCCTGTTGCCCCAACACACTGGCATTGGCCACGAGACCAAATACTAGAGGCATGTTGGACCATAGACTCCACAGAGAGCTTAGTCTCTTGGATACAAAAAACATCAGGACTATGATCAACCACCAAGTTATGAATAGCCTTTTGTCTAGGGATGCTATTCAACCCCCTTACATTCCATGAGAGAATAATCATCATTGGGTAGATTTGGGAAAATGAGAATCCAAAGGTTTCACTGAACCAGACTCAATCAATATATCTCCTGTGAGTTTAATCTTCTCTTGGTCTGTTTTGCGCCCACTCCTTAGAGGGGGAGAAGAAGAAGCCTACTTAAAGGGTCGAGGCAACAACCCCAAGGGGAGAGGAGATCCCTTGCCCTTACCTGATGGTAGCACATCCTTAACCAAGTCATCCAAAACAACATCATCATCTTCCAACACTGTAGGAGTCACCAGAGCCGCTGTCATAGGAGCTACAGGAACCTCACAATTCTGATATACTACAACTTGAGATGCTCCACAAGCATCATTAGGAACAGATCTCTCATCTGGGCAAGCTGGATCAGAAGAGATAGGAGGAGGAATACCCTCCTCTAGAACCATACTATCCAGCACCTCAAAATGGTTAAAACCTGAATCAGATAATCTTTCTTTCAAAGGCCTCTTTTGACCATGTCCCTTAGCTCGAGGATGAACAAGGGTAAATCCATCCTTATCCTGCATTGGAGCCTTACCCTTACCTGTAGCATCTTGTGGATTCATTCCCTTGGTAGTATTAACCATTTGAGATTGTCCTTTCCCTGTAGTATCTGCCAAACCACCAACATTTCCAGCTGTAGACCGATCCACTCCTTTGAAACTCAAGTTACGGGGGCACTGCCGCAGTAAATGACCATACTCATGACAAATCTGGCAACGAAAAGGGAGGGATTCATAATCTAACTGTTGCACCCAAGAAGAATCCCCCAGACAAATTTCCAAAGAATCTGGTAATGGGTTATTGAAATTAATTTCAACACAAATTCTAGCAAAAGAAATAACCTTTTTATTGAGGGTTTGATGTGCAATCGCAGCTGGCTTCTCCAACAAAATAGCAATTTGTCGAAGGATGTCTTCACGCCAAAATTCCAAGGGAAGACAAGGCAAGCGAACCCAAACTGGCACTGTTGAAGGGAGATCCTCAGTAGAATTAAAACTTGAATGCCAAGGTTTGACAAATAACCCCACATTGTTGTAGAAATAAGGGCCTCCTTCCAAAACACGATCGCGATCAGACATGCAAGAGAATACAACAAAAAAATAACTATTCCCTGCCAACATAATCTCCATATCGCCTTCCACCTGCCAAGAGCGGCGGATCCATGCCTCAAGAGCGGATAGGGAAATCCGGATTCCAAGAAATTTGCATATCAAAGCATGCTTGGTCCAATAATCAATGTCCTCCATTACAACCGTTGGAGGAATAACCAGAACAGGGCGATCATGGCTACACGGAAGACAACCATTAACTTTTTTCAGCTTGGAGCTCTCCCCTGAATAAAATGATTCAGATCGCATTGCATGCATAGTTGGAGAAGAACCATCTGTTCTCACCAACGAAGAAGAAATCCCAGGCCCTGCCATGCAAACAATAAAACCCCCAATCCAAAATTGATTGCAGAAGATCTCCAAAAACACCGACACAAATTATGTCCAGCAGCTAACAATCCAAACAAAACAGAAAAATAGTAAAGATCAAACACCAAGAACAGGCTAGGGGAAAAACCCTAGCCCAGCCGGCAGCCAACGCTTCTCAGAGACTCCATCCACCTTCAACAAGCAGAATGTTTTGTTATCAAGATCATTTGAAATTTCCTCTACTTTGAAAAACCCAACTTCCCTTCCTTTAAATATCTAACTTCTCATCAATTTTTCCACAACCATTATCTTTATCATCAATGGAATTCATTCTAGAATGAAAAACATTTTATAATGACAGTATTTTTATTAATGCACGTCCAAATACCTCTTGTTTTGGGCATTCATGAATCCAATTGTTCGGGATTACTTGAATAAAGTAATCCCAACACTGCATAACAAAAATTATGGTCGGACTTATTAAAGTAGGGTATCCCAGATTTTTGAAAAAACTTTAATTTCCTTCCAATTTTGCAACAGCTTTTTTATGTAACTTGATTGTTTATTGCTTTTTTGATAATGACTTTGAAAGAATCATTGTTCTAATCACTGCTCTATAGCTACTCTGGCACACAAAATAGAATACCATTTATAATTTGCATCATTGTTACTGGAAAATTGTACCAGAAAAACTACTATGTACAATGAACTACTATGGACAATCTATTGGCCATGGATATCTATGTATTTCAACTTTGACACTGATGAACAATCTGTTGTCCATAGATATCTATACATTTAAAATTTGGTACACTATCATATTTGGCAATAAAGCTATTAAAAAAAATACTAAGTTTGGTTAAACATAAATAAGGAACCCATTGACAAATCATGACCAAATGAAAATATAGCTTTAACAAATTTTAAGGCATTCCAAATTAACTGATTGGAAACCCCACAATTGAAGACAAGGAAAAAGGAAAGAGGCCCATCTAAGTGACAAAATGGGAAGACATAAATGTTTGTATGATTAGTAAGATTAATGGCATGCTCAAACATTAAATTTTGTCACAACATAAAAAACTTCATAGTCGGTTGAAACACATTTCAACAAGGAGTAAGATTTTTTTACAGGTCTGCAAACAACGTTAGAAAATGTCTACAACTAGTCTTATCAACAAGTTTTTTTATGATGCAAAGAGTAGGGAATGTGAGTATTTTGAAGGGATTTGTAGATTCGTTTAATTTTTTTTTTTTTACTACAGGCGTTTTCAAATAATGGATAGCAATAACTTAAGTTTGAAAGTGATTATTTGTTCTTGTTTTTCAACAAAGAACCACAAGGAAAGTCTCTGTTTATATTTGATGTAAAAGATTATCTTTAGATATTCTAGATGCATATTTATGTCACCTAATTACAACAATTAACATTACGTATATATGTGATTATTCTCAACTCGCTGCCATATATTATTCCTACATAATTTAGGTCCATATTATATTGCTTTTTGAAATATAAACTATCTTATCTTTTAATTTTCTCTACAATAAATGTCTTATATTTATTGGCATTCTACGGATCTTCCATGTCCTTCCACTGTTCAAAATTTTCAGCCTTGAGTTTTTCATCAATGTTGTGATCTATCGTTTCCTCCTCTCAACTCTTTATAATATTATTACAAAACATTGCAGAATTCACATCTTAAGATGAATGTTTAAAGAAAGGTTATAGAACCTTACACAAAATCGAATTGAGGAAAACTCAAACTTCCCTAACTTTGATCACTCTTACTGGTCTGACTTTGCATGCATATTGGATTGAAGAAGGTGTTGAATTTGAAGATGTTGACTACTGCAAATAGTCTCAAGTTCACTATTCTCTTTCATCAGAAATTTGGTTGTTATTTTCTCAATAGAAAAGTTATGTTTGTTCATGGATCTCTCCATGAAGAAATCATAAGTCCTCCAGCATCAGAGTGTTTTAGGCCCAAAATCTTTAGTAATGGCTTAGAAATCAAAAAATTTGGTGTATGTTTCTTGAATATTCAGTGAGTATTTATGAATAAAAACCTTGTACGTTCCTCAATATTCAGTCTGTGTAATATGTTATTGCAATAAGATAATATTTTTCATGGTAAGAACTTGTTTAGTTTGAAAATTATGGGTGATATATGAAATTCACTAGAAAGCTTTAAAATATGAGAAATATTCAGTGTCATGAGACTAAACGAGGACTTGTGGAGTTTTCCTCTCAGTCCAAGTTAAAGTTTTAAAAAAGTGTTATTTTTGAACTTTAGTTTTAACATTATGAAACTAGTACCTAGTTTGAAATTTTTTGACAAAGGGATAAACTAAAATTGAAGTTTTCCTCTCAGTCCAAGTTCAAGTTTAAAAAAGTGTTATTGTTGAATCTCAGTTTCAACTTTATGAAACTAGTACCTAGTTTGAAATTTTTTGACAATGGGCTAAACTACAATTAGAATCTATTATTTAGACTTTCGAATTTAACTACTTGACCTTTTTAACAATTTATGAGAAAAGGAGAAGAAGCTCATACAACCATCAACATTAGCCTGCATTGACTAGTGTTGCATTGATACACCCAACTCCTAGTGTTGCATTGATACCCACAACTCCTACTAACATAGAGACAGAGTAGTTTATTCAATTGAAAATTTTGGTCTAAGGCTCATGTAATCCCCTCTAGATGCTTCCTTTAGAATGGCAAGGGAACCTTCCAGTTAAAGAACCAATTCTAGGTAGGAGTATCAGGCATTATCTTCAAGCTTTAATTCAAGATATGCATCAAATACACTTTCCCCCACTATAGATAAAACTCCTAAGGACCTTTACTCACCTATCAGAGAAAATCTTTCTATCTTGGACTCCTATTAGATATCTAAATGTAAACACAAAAAACCCTACTTCCATCACACTCAACAATTGCCAAAGACCTCCTCCCAACTCCATAAATTTCCTTTAGTTCTTTGGTCCCTTGCATAAAGAACTGAAAATAATGGAGAAAATGATTTGCACATGCAATGAACAATTACCTCCCTATTACTCAAAAGCCTGATCAACCATCTAGGCCTTATGAGGTGGTAAAAACTCCAACATATGCCTTGATCTAGCCAAGGGTGAGCCTTCTCTAATAATAAATACCATCCTTCATACAATAGAATGGATCATTAAGCAAACAAGAAAATAAATTTTGCAAAAACATCTAAAATGCCCTTTACTTGACCACTATTCACTTGACATACTGAATGTGGTAGCAAGGAAAGTGCACTGTGCACTTGGTTAAAAGCATAGAAATAGATCAAGACAATAGAGAAACTTATCATTAAAAACCATCCATAACTATAAAATAACAATTGAGAACCTTATCAAATGATATATGCATCCCCAGGTGAGTGATCTGTAGTAGCCAACATTTTGGCTAAAAATGATCAGCCAACATACAGGTTTAAAGCAAAGTAGACATCACCTAAGTGCCATCCCCATGACTCTATGCATGAAGGGATAAATCTCATAGAGGATTTTAAGGACTTCCAAGAGGGACTAAGTAACATCCTCTTTAGAGCTGAAAGGTCACACACTTCTATGCTACACAGAAAGAGCAAATTCCCAGACTACACAGTTACATCCAATGTGAGTCAGGACATTAAATTGTAGTGTGATTTAAGCAGCTTTAATTTATATGAACATGAAAGATAGACCTTGTATTAGGTTTTTTTTAATGTAGAATTTGAATATGTACATATATGGACAACAAAGGGTCATTGAAATGTACTTTTATTGAAGAATAAATGAGTAATATTGATGCTTTGATCAATATTCTTGACTGTCCTCTATAACAACATATTTTTTACTATTTCCAAGACACTTTTCTTTTGGTAAATGGATTGAATGGGTTCTAAAACATATTTGGATTTGTAGTGCAATTACTTAACTCTGTTATGGATGTAAATTGAGCACTGACCATGAATTGTAGAGTAAGAATAAATGAGTTTCCTAAAAATAGTTCTAAAACCCTCATTTACTAGCATTTGATCAATCATGAGTCGATAACTGCTAGTACCATAGAAAAATCCTCCAATTATGTGATCTAACACTATACTGAGTCTTATTTTAATGTAGAACATTTGATTTCAAAGCACCACATGGTTTTTGACATATTTGATGCCCTAGCGGGCTTCAATGGTAAGTTTTCATGGTTTTAACATTTAAGAATCAACTCAATTGATCTACAATTTTTGATGTTCAAAGGTTCTTTGGAAGGCATAAAAAGCATCAAATAAGGTTGAGACAACACTAATAATCTCCTGCAACATGTATGCCAATGCATCCATGGATGATTAGCACTAATTTTGTGCACATACAATTGAGACTATCATGCAATGAAAGTAATAGACACAGATGCATTTTGTTTATTTCTAAGGTGATCTAATACCTAATGAAGTTTAGAATGGATGCTCTTTGGTCCAATAGCCTTGCAACTAAAGGACACGGTCTTCACAATCTTGATGACCTAAATCCCCATGTTTTATGTTTTAGGCAATGACAATTTACTTGTAAAGTTTATTTGTCATTAAATATGTGATTTATTGTTATGTTGTGTATGAATGGAAAAGAGGATGGAAAATTGACTAGCTTTGATTCTTTTTAATGGATTATGATCATGATTAAGATTGTTGAGACTTAATATTCTAATGTGGATAGTTAATGCTTTGACTGTGGACAATAGATGAAGACATTTTCTGTGATATGGTGGAGTGGCTCAATAAAGTACACTTTTGAAAGGTAATGTAGAAGCCTTACTATTGATGAACTATTGTTGTACATTTCCAAATAAGGATTAGGCATGGAATAGTGGTTGTGACACCAAGGGCCAATAGGCCTTGAAGCTGATTTTGTAGCTTGAATGTGAACCTTGAAATTGGTTATGGTGAGTAACTAATTTGATGATGCAAATGATGATAGCTATGATGAATTTGAGGATATTTCTTTCCTAATGTATGAATTTTGTGAAGGTTATCTATGCTATGGAAAGATGTGGTTGTGAAAGTTCTTTGTTTCCTATAGAATGTTTCCATTTTAATGAGTTTATTTGATGAACAAATTGTGGATCTTGGGATTTAATCTTGTTATATGCTTCATTTAGAAGATAATGGAGTTTGAATTGACTTTGGATCAAAAAAATCCTTGAGGGTTTTGTTAGTTGTGTAGGATTCTTTGCATCAAGAAGTGATAGATGGAGTCAAATCTATGGATGAGTTTGGAAAGATCAGCGACAACTTGGATAAGTAGTTCAAAAATTAGGATCAATCAAGGGCCTTTTATATGAGCTCATATTTTACAGATGTTCACTCAAATGAATAGATATGAAGGATTGAGATGTAAGGGACCAATAGTAAGTGATCCAAATCAGTTAAAAGTTCATGAGTTTTGTCTCCATTTTCAAATCTACACTCAAGTAAACTTCATTACCCAATGATTCTTTTGCTATGCACATTTTCAAAGCTTTATAAGGCTACTGTTATACTAGGTTGTCATCTTAAATAATGAGATTTTTGGAAAATATAGATCATGGTTCATCCAATTCCCATGTTTATTCTACACTATGCTCCAAGATTCTCTTTTGAGCCATATAGACTTCTAAGGTATCTGATTGAAAATATCATGTCCCTAGTAGTCATTAGTAGTTGACTGCATATGACAAAATTCATAAAAGGAAGAATAAATAAGGACTTGAATTCATGATTACCATGGGAAATTTTGATAAAATGTGTCTATGCCTACAGGTAGCACAAAGGTCAGTTGACAAACTAAAGCTCTACCATTTGACATTTCATATAGAAGAATGGATTATAATCCTTAAAATACTATTAGAGTGGTATGTGGCAGAAAGTATGCCCACAAGATGCATCTTGAATATTTTAGGGAAAATTCTACATATGGGTATGAGATTAAGAGAAGGATGTTGTCCAAGTTGTCTCTTAAAATGATCAAAAGATGCAAGATCCTCTAGGTGTTGGATCAAGTAAGAGAAGATACAAACATGATCTAGCCTAAACCTCAAAAAGAAAGGAAAATTATCATCCAGCCAGATGATTGGTCTTCACATGAAATAATAGATCATGATTTGATATCTACACCAATTTTAAATTTCAAGGATGATAAGGAAGACAAGGAACCTGATATGATCTGGATGCTTGAAAGAGTTTTGACCCATTTTCCCTCTTCCCTACATGTGCTGTGAAGACAAGGAACCTGATATGATTTGGATGCTTGAAAGGGTTTTGACCCATTTTCCCTCTTCCCTACACATGCCCTTCCTCTTTCCTTTCCATTCTCCATGCATGTGGCATTGCTCTTTCCTTTTCCTCTTTTGCCTTCTCTAAACCATTTCGCTTCTGTTTATGCGCCTCTTTGATTCCCTTTTGAAAACTTCTCACACTCCCATCTACAACCAAAGAAATGAAATACCGCCAAATGCAAAGAAGTTATTATTTTCCCTTAAAGTTTACCCTTGCGTAGGAAGCTAAAATATTATTTTTTCCAATGTGGCTTTCAAGATTTTTTATTGGTCAACATTATGTGATTAGTAATTATTAATTTTTTGATCCATTATGTAGTTATTATTAATTTTTTTGATTCATTATTTAGTTATTATTGTT
Source organism: Cupressus sempervirens (assembly GCA_028749045.1). Lineage (NCBI taxonomy): Eukaryota > Viridiplantae > Streptophyta > Pinopsida > Cupressales > Cupressaceae > Cupressus > Cupressus sempervirens. The sequence goes on along the minus strand of CM053786.1, from coordinate 230,212,805 downwards.
AATTAATATTATTATTAACTAATAAAATTATTAAGATTCATTTTATTTTAAATTTTAATTAATTGATTAATTATAACTTTAAATGAATTAGTAATTATAATATATTAATTTTATCTTTTTAAATATAAAAATAATTAAAATAGGTTGGCTACAAGTTAGGTTCAACACACAAATATTTGGTTTTCCAACATTATAAGAATAAAAATGACCCAAGCACACTTATGAGATTGATAATGTTCATTTATTTATTATTAATCCACCTATATATTTATATACCTATTAGAGGAAAACTAAACTGATTTGTAATATTGATTAAAGAGCACAAAATAGTGAATAAAATCTCTTAAGTCATTCATTAGAGCATGTTGTATCAAGGGAGATGTAAGGTGAGACCACGACTAGTATGAGAAAGAGAAGGTCCAAGGGCCATGAGTGAGTTATGGAAAATAAAATTAAACTAGTCCATTAATTAATAAACCCTAGAGAAAGTGCAATGATAATGTATAAATGACTAATTCTTAGTGAATAATTATCCAATCACTTATTTAGTCACTTATTTGATACCTTATTTAGCCACATATATTTAGGTGACTAACTATTAGAACTAATTATCCAGTCACTTATTTAGTAATCTATTTGGTAGTTTATTTAATCATGTCTATTTGGTTGATCTTGTGATTTTACCTGTTGACCAAATTAGTCACCCATTTAGTCTCCTATACCAGTAAATTCTATAAAAATAGTAAAATGTGATTACTTTTAGTCGTGTGACTAAATTTTTTAGTGGTGTGACTCAAAGTTTTAGTCACATATTCATGTATTTTCCAAAATGTACTAGTGTCAAATAACTCCATTCCCATTTTAGGAAATCAGCCTACTACCATCTTCTATTATCATCATAAATGAAAATACACCTCAAGGAGATACTCATGTTATCCATCTCTCATAATGAATCCTCCAGAACCATCTATGACTCAAGATCCATGAATATGAAAGAAAAGATAAAGAAACTAAAAGTAAAATTGGGCAATAGCTCTCAAGTGATAAACTTTCGAGTAGACCAAGAGTGAGGAATGAGAATGCTCCTCCAAGATATGCAAGTCACCCTGTAACTTATCCAAGAACAATCTCCTCATAGGTCTCTTTTGAACTCACATCCAACAAAGGTGTAGGCTCCTCAGACTTTCTGTTGAAATCTCATCAGGAGTATACATATCAACAACATATCTCTCATCTCAAGAGAACTCTAGTCTCACCTCAGTCTCCAAGTATCCACAAGCACCTGTAATTAATTACTCCATGCTAAACACCACTGCAACATAGCACTATCATGAAATATCAATCAAATGATCAAAGTACTCAATACCAAGAAACTAAACCAAGATCAATGTCAAAGCTCCAACCATGGAATCAGGAACATAAACATGACACCATGATCTAAACCATCCCCTCCAAAGAGATAACATGCTTCATGTGATCGTATCAAATAAATCTATCATGTCACAACTCTAAACTGGTAATAAAGAGAGAACCATGATGTAATAGCCACCATGATAACATATCAAATAAAAGCATAAACAACATCTCTACCAAGGATCCCTTGAATCCTAAAGATGTCAACATATTCAATCACGTGAAGATACCATCTCCAACTAGTGAACCAACAAATGTGAAAGACCCTTCTACAACAATAGGATCCAAGGCATCCTCCAACATCTGCAACACTAGAGAAGATCATCCATCACCATATGATGGAAAATACAACCACTTCTAAAGCTCCCATTGAACTGTGATACCAATCTCTCTAAGAATATGACACACCATCCTCCAAATCTGAAAATCATCTAGGCCCACACATCATACTGGGTGAAACAAAGATCTCCACATGAAGGAAATTCACCATGCTTTAGGACTCCATAACTGACTATCCAAGTACTCAAATATCATCCATCATCTCATCCCAAAGAAACCACACAAATGCACAAGTGACCACAAACAAGGCCAACTAACAAGTCTACACCAACACTAAATCAAATCTAGTGGATATAGATAGTCCACATCCAAATTATCCCACTACAATTAAATGGGTGGCTTACCCATCTGACTGCATAACTTGTAGATCCAATCATTGCAAAATGCAAACCCACTATTACATTAGTGACATATATAAATGAGATCAAAGAGAATAATCATGTAGACAACATGACTCAAATACCAAATCAAGCACAAATCTGATTTGCCAATCATGTCCACATTGAGCACCATAGTCTAGGAACCCAAAAAAGAATCACGACAGAAATGTTGAGTGACTAATCATGTACCAAAATCTCCATGCAAAGAAAGAAAAACACCTCCTCTCATCATGCACAAAAAATGCATGCATGTAGAACTACAACTATCTCATCTGGTACCAATCTAAAGGAAGAAGAGTCCAGAAAATAGCTCTTCAGTAGATCCACAAAAAACTATAAGTTTTTATTTCAGCATGAAAAACCTATAAAAAAAAATTTGTTTAAGAATAACCATGCACATCCACACCCACTTCTCATATGGAAGACTCAAAGTCTGAATAAAATACCAAACAACTAAACCCAGAATAATAGATTATCATAGATGGCCATCGCCATAGATTTTTTTAAAGGAAAATCTATAAACCCCTACGATCCAATAGACAAGAATCCAAGCCATGCATGTATAAAAATCCAAGAGGAGAACATAGTATTGGAACTCTAGGCCCAATTGTAGACCATTCCCAGAACTGTTACTATTACATGCAGCTTAGAGATATAGGATATCTAGAAGCTTCCAGAACGTCCAATGGTCTATGCATTCTAGGTAACAAAAGAGACACCTTCAAATACCCATGCATGAAGAGTTATTCCATTGTCAACCAAGAGCTCCAGATCAATGTCATTTCAACATGACCAACTCTATTTTCTCTATCTTCACCATCCTTCAAGAAATTTCTGCTATCTCCTGAAAGGATAAATCAACTGCAAGACTTCCCCTCATCAAAGGATTAATTATTAGTCAATTTCTTCAAAAAAAACTTCTTCAAGCTCTGCAAGCTAAGAAATCTTAATAGAAGAAATATCCATAACTAGAAACTTTGTGAATTCTCACATGCAAGCAACACGCAATTTACAAAACCTAGCTCTAATACCAATTGAAGGGAAATGAGAGCACCCTAGAAATTCATCTAAGATCAGTAGTCAAATCATGTATCCAATAGTTCATTGAACAAGTTCTAATTAGAAAATACAAGTGCATACTACTATGCCATAAAAGAGGAAATAGACATAGTTGATTTCCCACAATTAAAACCTTAAAGGAAAGTGATTACAATTTACCGATCTAAATAAATTTCAATAGCATTATGACATACAAATTATTATTTTACAATCATGAAACTAGAAGAATGAGATAGAATAAAGAACACAGATATGCGTGGGGAAAACCTTTCTAGGTAAAAACCCCACCCTCCAAACCATCAAGCTAATGTATTATTCAGCAATAAGTTACAATACATTTTCAGCCTTCACATGGAGATTTACATCTTGCTCCATTCTAGAGAAAATCTGGTAGCATAACCCTATGCAAATAACTTCTCATATCTCTCTTAATTCTCTACAACAATGCTTTGTACTTATAGAGATTTCATAGAAAAGGAAATAGTTTCTAAAGAATCTATATTTAATGCATCTACAAATTATTTTAGAAACTTCTTTATGCACAACCCTTGCATAAAACAAAACATAAGAGAATAAAACACCAAAAAATAGAAGCTTTTTGTTTTTCTACTCCAAGTCTTACTTGTGGAAGTATCCATCTTCATTTAGTAACTTTTCAAGAAAGCACAAATGATGCAATAAACTATGGTAATGTTGAGATACCTTATCCCAAAAAAAATGTATGCAGCTAATTCTTTATTGTGCTTTACATATGCCAATTGAATCACTATAGAAATAGTTGCAAGGAAAAGACATAAAATCTTGAGTACTAGCTCCAAACTTCTTGCGAGAATCACCTCTTCTATCTCTCCAATGTAGGAAATTGGTGTTGTATGGAACTCCACTGGTTTGAAATGGAGTAAAGCACTCTCTATTCTATTTCTTTTGATTGACACATGCATTAACTGATCTATCAAAAGCCTGAAATTGTTTGGTGGATATTGTAATTTTAGTTCAATTTCACAATCCAAACCATCTTGTGCATGAATGGTAGTATTTCTTTGAAGAATTTTTGTTAGAGCCTGAATGTCACAGTAGCCTACAAGATTGATCTTGCCTATTTGCGGATTATACACAACCTCAACATAGCTAAAATTGTAGGGAATTTTTGTCAGAGCCCGAACGTCATGGCAGCCTACAAGATTCATCTTTCCCATTTGTGTCCTCAGCAATTAAAGAACACAATCCATACTTATGTCCTCCCAAGGCTTTGATGGAATAGGAAACAACTAATCCAATATTTTAACTAAGTCCTTATGGTATATGACATAATCAACAACTCTTCATAAACTTCTTCACATCCTATGATAATTGAGGCAAAAAATAATGTTTACTCCAATGGAAATGGTCTTATCATGATGAAAGTGTGCTTCCATCTCTCCACTATATTTCTCCTTGATCAAGTTCTCCCTAATGGAACACCTTGGAATACACAAATAACTTCCCTTGAACAAATATACCTAGCTAGATGAGGTAATCCAACCACCTAGTCCTATGTAGAGTAACTGGTTCTTTACAAGCCTTCCAAGCCTCTACAAAGTCAAGATCCTCATGGTATAGATTCTTGAGCTCATGAAACCAAACCACTTCAACCTACATTTATATTAGCAATAATTGTCTCCTATTTAATACATCTGCAACCCTATTACACCTTCCACTTCTATACTTCAATAAAAATTTATAGCTTTGCATGAACTCTACCCATTTCAAATATCTCTAACTCAATGTACCTTGGTTATTTAGGTACTGCAATGCTTAATGATCAGTATAGAAGAAAAAATATTTTGGCAAAAAAACTACCTCCATTTCTCTAAGGTACAAACTATTGCATAGAACTCCTAATCATAAACATAATACTTTTTCTTTGCATCATTCAATTTTTTACTAAAATAGGCAATAGGCTTACCTTGTTGGCTCAACACAACCCGAATAGCACTGCCACTAGCATCACAATCCATCTAGAATACTTTGTTAAAATAAAGAAGTGCCAACATAGGTTTCTTTGTCACCTTCTTCTTCACCAAATCAAAACTCATTGTAGCTCATGTAGTCCACCTGAACTCTTTTCTATCCCCAACTGATAGCCCTGATTATCATCTTGTAGGGATAATTTTAAGAAACCCCTCCCGAAAAAAATGCCTAAAATGCTAGTGAATCCAACATTCTGTGGGCAAGAACATTTTAATGTCAAGGGAAATTTATTTTTTCCATATAGGGAAATAAAATATTATATGTTGGCAATTTTTTTCTCACCCTAGCAAAAATCATCTTAAATGTGGCGAATTAATGTTTTTCTTGGCTGGCAGATAAATAAATGATGGCTATTTTTTGCCTTGCCAAAAATGAATTAATAATGTCAGAGGAAAATTACTTGTTTGGTAGGAAAATGAATAATAATGGTCTTGGCTAATATTTAGTGGTAAATTGAAAAATTATTTAATTTAAAAGCAAAATTTGCAAAATTTAATATTGTAAACTCGTTAAATCAGTGTTACTATTACCAAGTTAGCTACCATTACTTTCATATGTTAATAATAAGTACAATAGTTTTATTGACCATTGATTAATTAGAGATCAATGATAGAAGATGCATCTTGAGGCCACTCGCTTGAAAAGACCTCAATTCACAAGAAATTCTTCGGAATGGAGACATGTGGAAAGGTTTGCCTGGAAATCATTACTCAATGTCTGTCACTATTGACTGTCTAACATTAATGCCAATACATTTTGACATTTTGCACACTTGAAAATTAAATAGAATATGAAAAAATAAGATATGGAAGATCATTAAGGACAAAGAATTTAATGCAATTGCTATTAAATAGCCTCTTCAATTCCTCTTTTATTATCATTTCTCATATTCTTCAATCTGAATTCGATTTGTAGTTGTACTTCGTAGAGTTTCTTGAATCTTAGTCATGGATATGCCAATTCACCTGAAATGCACTAATATGGCTCTGCAAAAGCCCTTTTTGGGTAGGGTTCCTGACAATGTCCTTGCCATGGTCTACAAGCCAGATGCCCAAAGTCTTTTTATCCACATGCTATATTCATGGTCCTCAGCCATGAATTCTTGAGAAATTATAAGAGGCACTGTGTGTCCATGGATATTACCTCTTGCTTCCTCGCGCCTCTTCTCGACCTTGGAGGCAATCAAATAGACACTCTGATGCTTCTGCATAATGTTTTTAAGGAAACATTTTTAGAAGATGATGTCAAAATTCTTGTATTGGCTGAGTAGGTACTAGGGCTAAACATTGGCATCCCTTTTATAGACATAATAGACAAGTGCTGGGAGGAAGGCATAAGGAGCATTATGCAGAAGCATCCTTTCCTGCTCAGCATGAATGAATGACAATTGACTCACCATAGGAAGTGGGCATGGCTTGGAAGGGATTTTCTATGAAAGTGGTTGATGTTGGACAATGTCAGCGAGACTGACTTCACATGACTAGATGAGTTCAATGACATCATCTTCTCCATCAAATTTCTCGCTGAGGGACCTAAAGACCTTTTTGATTGAAGGCTTCAAGCTCTAGGCTCCTCTCATCCCACTGATGCTTCCAGCCTCCCTGTCCCTTGGTTCTTGTTCCCTATTTCTTGAATATTGTTTCCTCAACCTTTGTTATTTGATTTTTTTTTTTTTTTAAAGATATATGTATTTTACTTTGGATTGGACCTTGCCCTTTTATGTAAATTACGAAATAGTAAAATCAGGCTAATTTAATTAGCTATTTTGAATATCTATGCTATTAATCAATATTATGTACATTGTATAGTCTAAAATATTATCAATGAAAACAATAGTTTTTGGCTTCTCAAATCGTTGTTCTTGTTAGTCTACAACCTTGTATTTGTAAGTTTGTTTTTGGTATCTTGATTCTCAATGCACTATTGAAATGTTACTGTTAGTCTGCCACTTTGTTAAAAATAGTTAACTATTAATGATTAACTAATTTTCTTTAATCTGATTGGTTAAAACAAATGAAGCTTCAAGGAAAACTAAATATTAATAGATTATAAACTTAACAAAGTTAAATATAATTTTGATAATTTATGTGTGAAATTTTTATTTCATACCTATCCTATCACTTATTGCTAAAAGAAAGATTGACATCCCGAGATGAATTTCAGGTTGATTTGGAGAATGCCTTCCCATCTGCCTAGATTCATCCAAATTTGTGACATGTGTCCAGTCATTGCCAATTGGAAGACTCAGTTAATATTATTAATAATTATGTTTGGGTATGTGCAGGATCATGGTGTACCAAACTATGGCCTTAAGTGGCAGTGAAAGATTAGCAAATTAGGTTTATGTCAACTTGACACATAATTTTGGAGTGGTTATGGACTTTATATCAAAAAGTTTTAAGAAAATAATCTATAAGAAATTGAATGCAATTTCTAAACTACTAGCCCTTATCAGGAGAAAAAAATAATTGATTGGTCAAAAGTAAGAATTTTAATGCAATACTACGAAAATTTTAGAGCGAAAATAAAAAGTAGGTGTATGTCTGACCACCTTAATCAAAATCAAATGATAATATTTTTTTAATATAATTATAGATATGAAAAGTAGTCTCATGCCCGGATGTGATGCATATTTTTTAGTATTTTTATTCCAAATAAATAATTAAATATGAATTTTCTACCAAAACTTTTTCGAAAAAAAAAATCTCGTGTTTGACCACCTTAACTAATAGAAAATTTTACCAAATTTAATTTAATTTTTTTTTGTTATACTAGGTGAAGCATAGAATGTGATGCAACTTTTAGATTTAAAAAATGTTATACCGTTTGAAAGTTATAGCTATTTTTCAATCAGTATGTCAATCAACACTTTACAATAATCTTCATTGATAATTAACTAAAAAATACTTAACAAACTTAGAATTTGATAGAAATTATATTTATGAAATTTTGAGAGCGATATTAAAAAAATCTTTTCGTTTTATTCAAATTCGATCAAAATAACATTGTCAAACAGCTAACCGAAGTCTAAGTATCACTAAAACCCTCTTCAAACACGTCTTTTGGGTTGACCGGGTAGGCTTGGTAAATACCAAGCCTAATCGGATATCTGATATCAAATCGGATATTCGATATGCTTCGGCAGAATTTGGGTGGGAAATATCAAATCCCAACCCATTTTGGAGAGAAAATTGTGTTTAAAAGTTATAGCTTATGATTTATAAATTATTTCACTTATATTACTATGTAAAGACATATATTAATATATTTTAATAACATAATATATTATATATAAATATATAATATGTATTATATATTATTATATTAATACGTATGTTATTAATATATAATAACGTAATATTTTCTTTAAATATAATATGTATTATATATTATTATATTAATATGTATGTTATTAATATATGTATAATAACGTAATATTTTCATTAAATATAATAATGTAATACATATATATATGTTATTAATATATATATATATATATAATAACATAATATTTTAATCAAATATAATATTGTAATATTTTAATTAAATATAATAAAGTAATATATATATGTGTGTGTGTGTGTGTGTGTGTGTGTGTGTGTGTGTGTGTGTGTTATTAACATATATGTATATTATTATTATATATGAGTCAAAGGGGGTCATAGGTAAACCATTGAACCCCCTTTGACGCATTAAATGATGACATATGTCCCTAGGGGTCCTAAGACCCCTAGCGACATATTACAATGGTTAATATGGGTCAAAGGGGGTCATAGGATGACCTATAACCCTTTTTGACCCATTCAATGATGACATATGTCCCTAGGGGTCCTAGGACCCATAGGGACATATTAGAATCATTCATATTGGTCCAAGTGGGTCATAGGGTGACCTATGACCCTCTTTGACCCATTAAATAATGACATATGTCCCTAGGGGTCATAAGACCCCTAGAGACATATTAGAATTGTTCATATGGGTCAAAGGGGGTCATAAGGTGACCTATGACCCCCTTCGACCCATTAAATGATGACATATGTACCTAGGGATCCTAGGACCCCTAGGGACATATTAGAAATTTTGATATAGGTCAAAGGGGGTCATAGGGTGACCTATGAACCCCTTTAACCCATTAAATGATGACATATGTCCCTAGGGGTCCTAGGACCCCTAAGGACATATTAGAATGGTCGATATGTGTAAAAGGAGGTCATAGATTAATCTATGACCCCTTTTGACTAATTAAATAACGAGATATGTCCCTAAGGGTCCTAGGACCCCTAGGGATATATTAGAATCGTTCATATGGGTCAAAGGGGGTCATATGGTGACCTATGACCCCCTTTGACCCATTAAAGGACAACATATGTCCGTACAGGTCCTAGGACCCCTAGGGACATATTAGAATGGTTAATATGGGTCAAAGAGGGTCATAGGTCACCCTATGACTCCCTTTGACCCATTAAATGATGACAAATGTCTCTAGGAGACCCCTAGGGACATATTAGAATGGTTAATATGTGTCAAAGTGGGTCATAGGTTGACCTATGACCCCCTTTGACCCATTATGTGATGACATATGTCCCTAGGTGTCCTAGGACCCCTACAGACATATTAGAATGGTATATATGGGTCAAAGTGGGTCACAGGGTGACCTATGACCCCCTTCGATCCATTAAATGATGACATATGTCCCTAGGGGTCCTAAGACCCCTAGGGACATATTAGAATGGTATATATGTGTCAAAGGCTTCGACCCATTAAATAACGACATATGTCCCTAGGGGTCGTAGGACCCCTAGGGACATATTAGAATGGTTAATATGGCTCAAAAGGTGTCATAGGGTGACCTATGACCCCCTTCGACCCATTAAATGATGACATATGTCCCTAGGGGTCCTAGGACCCCTAGGGACGTATTAGAATGGTTAATATGGGTCAAAGGGTGACATAGGGTGACCTATAACCCCCTTTGACCCATTAAACGATGACAAATGTCCTTAGGGGTCCCCCTAAGGACATATTAGAATAGTTTATATGGGTCAAAGGGTTTCATAGGGTGACCTATGACCCCCTTCGACCCATTAAATGATGAGATATCTCCCTAGGGGTCTTAGGAACCCTAGGGACATATTAGAATGGTTAATATGGGTCAAAGGGTGTCGTAGGGTGACCTATGACCCCCTTTGAACCATTAAATGATGACATATGTCCCTAGGGGTCCTAGGACCCCTAAGGACATATTAGAATTGTTAATATATGTCAAAGGGGGTCATAGGGTGACCTATGACCCCCTTTGACCCATTAAATGATGATATATGTCCCTAGGGGTCCTAGGACCCCTAGGGTCATATTAGAATGGTTAATATGGGTCAAAGGGGGTCATAGGGTGACCTATGATCCCCTTTGACCCATTAAATGATGACATATGTCCCTAGGGGTCTTAGGACCCCTAGGGACATGTTAGAATCGTTCCTATGGGTCAAAGGGGGTCATAGGGTGACCTATGACCCCCGTTGACTCATCAAATGATGACATATATCCCTAGTGGTCCTAGGACCCCTAAGGACATATTAGAATGGTTAGTATGGGTCAAAGGGGGTCATAAGGTGACCTATTACCCCCTTTGATCCATTAAATGACGATATATGTCCGGATATATTAGAATGGTTAATATGGGTTAAAGGGTGACCTATGACCCCTTTCGACCCGTTAAATGATGACATATGTCCCTAGGCATCCTAGCACTGCTAGGGACATATTAGAATGGTTAATATGCGTCAAAGGGTGTCATAGGATGACGTACAACCCCCTTCGACCCATTAAATGATGACATATGTCCCTAGAGGTCCTAGGACCCCTAGGGACATATTAGAATGGTTAATATGCGTTAAAAGCCCTTTGACCCATTAAATGACAATATTTGTCCCTAGGGGTCATAGGACCCGTAAGAACATATTAGAATGGTTACTATGGGTCAAAGGGGGTCATAGGGTGACCTATGACCCCCTTTGACCCATTAAATGATGACATATGTCCCTAAGGGTCCTAGGACCCCTAGGGACATATTAGAATCATTCATATGGGTCAAAGGTGGTCGTAGGGTGAACTATGACCCCCTTTGACCCATGAAATGATTACATGTGTCCCTAGGGGTCCTAGGACCCCTAGGGACATATTTATAATATATTATACTTTTTATTATATATTATATTATAATATATTACTTTTTTCATTATTATATTATATATATATATATATATATATAATATCATTACTATATATTACAATATTAAATATTATATTATATTATTATAATATAATACATTATAATTAAATACATTATAATATAATATTATATTATATTATATTATAATACATTATGTGTTATAATATAATATAATATAATTATTATAGTATAATAATAATATTATATTATAATGTATTATATTATATTATACTATTATAAGGTAATATTTTTATATTATTATAATATAGTAATAAAAAAATTATTATATTAGGCTCCCTGGCATATCGAATATCCGATATCAAATCGGATATCCAATCTGTAATCGGATATCGGATATGGCTTGGCCTTACCTTCCAGGTTTGGTACGTTTATAGGTGAAAAAAAGTCAGAGCAGATTTTGAAGCACTTTTTGACGTCTTCAAACTCTATTTTTTTCACATCGCCACTTTCTGGCACACCATGATCTTGCACATACCCGTTTATAAACAATTATCACAATTATCAATATATGTTAGTAATTTATAGATAATTAAACTATATTAAATTATTATTTTGAAACTAAATAATAAATATGAATGAAAATATAACATTTGTAATTATATTTTTAAATGTTATTTATTTTATTTAAATTAAACTATTGTCATTATAATTTATTAATAATTATTAGTACTTGCCGGTAGGTACTAGCCTTAAAGCTAAGAGCTAAATACTTCATTTTCAATGTGATTCATCAACGGTAATATTTTTATTTTTTTAATGTAAGTACATTGGTTTATATTTTATATTCTAATAATGCATTTTTTTATAAATTATAATATGTTTTTTGTCACTCAATTAAAAATAATATTACTTATATTATATAATCATTTAATATTTATTATTAATTTTATTTATAATTATTTATTATATAATACAACATATAATATAATTATTTATAATATAAAATAGTATAATATAATTACAACCATATGATATATATAGATCAACTACCCGAGATGAATTTTGGACCAATTTGGGGAATGCTTTCCGATCTGCTTAGATTCATCTGGAATCGTGACATGTGTCTGGCCATTGCCAATTAGAAGAATTGTTAATATTATTAATAATTATGTTTATAAACAATTATCAATATATGTTAATAATTTATATATAATTAAACTATATTAGATTTTTATTTTGAAACTAAATAATAAATATGAATAAAAATATTACATTTGTAATTACATTTTTAAATTTTATTTATTTTATTTAAATTAAACTATTGTCATTATAATTTATTAATAATTATTAGTACTTTCCAGTATGTACTAGGCTTAGGGCTAAGATCTAAATATTTCATTTTCAATGTGATTTATCAATGTTAATATTTTTTTTAATGTAAGTACATTGGTTTATATTTTATATTTTAATAATGTATTTTTTATAAATTATAATATGTTTTTTGTCATTCAATTAAAAGTAATATTACTTATATTATATAATGATTTAAGATTTATTATTACTATTATTTTAATCAAAAAGTGACATAGCACTTATATAAGATATTTATTAATAAACTAGTTCAAGGACTCATTAGAGAAAGAACTAGCAAGAAAACTCTGACTCGTTGCCGAAGTACAAAAGTGCTAAAAGCTAATATGTCATACTAGGCATACCTACAACAAAATACAATTTCTCTGCACTAAGAAAGAGTTCCGAAAATATGATATATATCAATACTCAACAACGATTAGGGTCCAATTATGCCAATAAACCTCTCCTTCTAAAAGATTTAACTAAAATCAAGAGAGCTTTGAACCTCTTGTCTAATTGGAGAATTTGTGAACCAAAAAATACCATCCAAGTCAACTTCTGGGAGATGAACCATGAAGGCCAACTCTGTACTTTCCATTTTCAGCAAAAAGATGAATCCTCATGCACAAAGAATGTGCAAACTAATAGCCGTCTGTCGATCAATTATAGTACTAGTTTCTATTAAGCTTCATTCATCTTCTTTATGTCCCAAATATGGCACTCTGGTAAGCATGAAAATTTCAAAAAAATAACCTCTGAATGGCAAGATTCAAATATGGAACCTTCACAGCCAAGATTAGCTAGGCAATCAGCTAGTTTATTGCCCTCCCTCAGAGTATGAGAGAAACAAGTAGCTTGAAAAGAATCAATTAAATCCCAGCATTGTTGAAGGATATAGGCTATTTTCTAGCTATGAGAAGATCGTGAGACACAAGAGTTTATAATTACCTGAGAATCACCTTCAATATGGATGTTGGAAACATTACATCTCTTTGCCAAAATTAGACCTACCAATAGGGCTAAAGCTTTTGCAAGGTTGCTAGTACCAATAGGTAAAACATCTGCTTTGATTGCAACTACTTCACCTTGCCAATTCCTAATGCAAGCACCCAATCCTGACTTACCAAGGTTCCTATGAGAGAAACCATCAAAATTTAACTTTATAAAATTTCTAGCGGGGGGAGAAAATTTTACATGAAGTCGATCAGATTGATGATTAGAATTTTGGTTTGCAGAGAAACCTGGAGGTAACTTAATTTGTTTCCACATTTTTAGAAGAAGATAATCCCAAGTAGATACTAAAATATTATTCATACAATTGAATATATTTTCATTTACTCTTTCTGAAATTGCATTCTCAATCCCATCTAGAATAGATTCTATATTTGATTTTTCATTATGAAAAATGATCTTGTTACATTCCCACCAAAAATCGCCCATACCACAGTAGTTGGGATGCACTTCCAAATACTAGCAAATAGAGATCTTGAGAATAGAACTGGCCAAGATTGAAATAGGTCCCAAAGACTATTTTGCAGAGGTAAAGACATTTGAAGCTTGTTCAACACAAAAACCCAACACTGATAAGCAAAGGGACACTAGAGAAGGAGGTGATATGTGGATTCTAGCTCCTTGTTGCATAATTTGCAACTAAAAGATTTAGCAATACCTAGCCTGTACAACCGTTCACTAGTGAGTATTCTTTTTCTAAGGGCTAGCCAAGAAAAACATCTAGCCTTGGGCAACACAGTGGAGTTCCAACAAAAGGAAAAAGATCTACACCTCCTGCTTGAATTATATGTTGTTTTAGACCACAATAACCTTCCTTGATTGAATAATCACCACATTTGGTTAGGTCCCATATAACTATATCTTCCCTATTAGAAAGAAAAACAATTCTTTCAGCAAGAGAATCCCCCAAGGAAGGGAGACTTGGCTAACTAAGAAGATGTGTTGGAGGTTCTTTCTAGAGAACCCTTCTTGAATGAATTTTAATAGCCAAAACATAGTCCCAAAAAGAGGAGCCCCACTCAGCTTTTAGGACTTGGCATGCTTCATCCAACTTTTCTTGTCTACATAGAGGGGGAAATCCATTCCATGAGTCTTCCCAAAACTTTACTTTCTCTCCATTGTGAATTTCCCAAGTAACATAATTAAAAACAATATCCTTTGAAGACATCATAAAGTTCCATATGGCTGAACCTAAAGGAAGATTAGACACAGTAAAAATTCTGGAAGGACTTGGAGAATCTAAGTATTTTTCTTGCATGATTGAACACCATTTTGCATGAGATTTTGTATACATTTTTCACACAAGCTTGCCCCTAAAAGCCTTATTTCTAGTAGCAATATCATGAAACCCCACACCCTCAGATGCCTTATCATGAGACATTTCAAGAAAAGAAACAAGAGGAAGCTTCCTTTTATCTAAAAATTTTCCTTTCCATATAAAGTCTTTGATAATCTTTTGAATTTGCAAGATTATAGAAGAGGGAGCATTAAGAATTGACAAGTAATAGTTTGGGATAGTTGTTAGGACAACTTTAACTAGCAAAATATGGCCTGACAAAGATAACCATCCAACTTTCCTAGTAGAGATCCTAGCCTTAATTCTGTCAATGATAGGAAGCCAAAATGTTGTCTTGTTTGTTCCCATAAAAAAGTGAATTCCAAGATAAATGGATGGGATGTGATCCACCAGGAAACCCAAAGTTGAAGAAATCCTCTGAGCTACTACATCATTAGTGTTGAAAATGAAAATTTTGGATTTGTTGGCATTGATTCTCTAACTAGAAACTTCTGAATATAGGTCCAAGTCATATTTAATATGGTTAGCTTCCTTTACATTTGACATACCAAAAAGAAGAGTATCATCAGCAAATAGGGATTGGGTAACTGTGATAGATGTACGAGGAATCAAAATTCCTTGCCATAAGCCCAATTGTGAAGATCTATTGATGAATCTATTGAAAGCATCAGCCATAAGAATAAATAAAATTGGAGATAGTGGATCACCCTGATGAATCCCTTGAGAAGAGGGGAAAAAAACCAATTGACTCTCCATTAATAATGACTGAAAACCAGGCACCAGAAATACAATTTTTGATCCATCTGCACCACTTATCTAAAAAACCAAATTTGGAAATAACTTTAAAGATGAATGACCATCTTACCCTATCATAAGCCTTCATCATGTCAAGCTTGATAAAAAACCTAGACAACTGATGAGAATTGATAGAATGAAGAGTCTCATGTGCAACAACAACGCCTTCCAATGTTTCTCTTCCTGGCACGAAACCACCTTGATCTAAAGAAATGATATGAGGAATAAATTTCTGTAACCTCATGTATATAGATTTAGTAATCAATTTATAAATCTTGTTGCATAAAGAGATAGGCCTAAAGTCAGCAAAAGAGGTCGGCTACTTAACTTTTGCAATAATAGCAATGTTAGTTGAATTGAAGCTCTTGATCATCTTGGCATTCCTTCTCGACTCTTCAACCACTGCTAATAAATCAGAACCAATAAAATCCCAAAATTTTTTATAAGAAAGAGCTGTAAATCCATTAGGGCCTAGGGCTTTGTTAAGTGGGAATGAAGATACCACTTTTTTAATTTCTTCCAATGTGAAAGGGGCAAGAAACATCCTATTATGATCTGTTGTAATAAGAGGGGGAATACAACTAATAAAATCATTAATCAAATTGTCATCAATAGGTTCCAAATGATTGGGAGCCAAGAGATTTGAAGAAAAGTGAACACCTTTCTCCTTAATACCATTGTCATCTTCTATAAGATGATCAGATTATGAGTGCTTAATTGAAAAAATATTGTCAACTTCCCTTTTAACTCTAGCAGGTTCATGAAAAAAATTTGTGTTCTTATCGTCATCTCTTAACCATAGTTCATGAGACTTTTGTCTCCAATAAATCTCCTCCCTATTGCATAACTCCTCCCATTCTTCTTTCAAGGATTTTTGCTCATGATATAAATCCAGACTAAGACCTTTTTGAATGATGATTGTATTTACCTTCTCAAGTTTTTCTGAGACATCTTGTTTTTTCTTGAACACATTTTTGAAAACCTTCACATTCCACTCCTTGATCAACCCTTTCATGTAACGAAGCTTTTAAGAGAACTGAAGCATCTTAGGATCCCTAAAGGTTGGAGCATTTATCCACCAATATTTTAAAAGCATAATAAAATCAAGATGTCCCAACCACATGTGTTCAAACTTAAAAGAACTAGCCTGATTAAGATGTTGTGATATGTTTTTCTTTATGTTTTTCTTTGATATCAATAACTAGACTAGAAAATAATCTAATATAGCAAAAGGTAAGATTTCAGATTTAAAACTAAAACTCAATAGCTTCCATGATTGTGAAAACAAGAACCTATCTAGTCTCTCAGAAATTTCTAAAAAAAAATATGTCGATTAGTCCATGTGTATAATCCATTTTCAGGAAAAATGTCACTTAAGTTATTATCTTCTACAAATGAAGAAAAATCTTGGATAGTTCTAATCGGCAGACAAATTCCCCCTTTCATTTCAGACACTGATAGTAATGCATTGAAATCCCAACCCAATATAAAATTCATTTCTCTTTCTTGCTGAATAAGATTCGACAGTACAGCCCAAAGGTTCCTCTTATCACTTGTAGATGTGGGACCATATATGTTGAAGATAAGGAATTTCAAATCAAAGTGTTCAACTTGCAGCAATTGCTAATTGGAATCTTTCCCAATAAGAATACCATGAATACTTTTACCATTCCATAAAATTGCTAAACCCCTAGAGGCCCCATGCCCCTTTGCATGAACTAAAAGCCAATTAGTCCATTTAGCCAATGTCTTATCAAAAACTTGTTATGATAATCTAGTTTCTTGAAGAAGAAGAATATCTCATTTTGTAGAATCTAGCAACTGCTTGATCCTACCTCTTTTTTCAGAGGCATTGATATCTCTGACATTCCATGTAATGATTTTCATTACTGACAAGGAGAACCTCTCATTCTCCTTGTCAATTTTTTGACTGATGAAAAATTATCATCAAGAGTGGATTGAATACCAACATCCACTTTCAATAACATCTTTACAGATTTCAGCTTTCTACCTCTCTTTTTTGTAGTCTTCATCATTGCAGTGACAACAATGGGGGATTGATTTAATGAAAAATTAATTAAGAAGTCAAAATACCCTCTATCTATGTTATTTCCATTTTTTTGAGAACTTTCTGATTCTTGACCAGTCGGATTCATCACATTCGCATCATTTAATTCATTCAAAATGTGGCCTTCTTCAGATAGATTAGCCATCCTCATTTGAGATTCTACAAACTCATTGATCCAATAATAATCTAAAGGAAGCTCCAATTTATTTAGATTATTCAAGTGATGAGCTACTTCAAGATTAGTAGATGCTAACAATTTAGGTTGGATGAGAGCATTCATCTGATAATTGTCGAATGATTTTGGATATAAGGAATTAGTTGTTCCTTCCTATACTTCAATGAGACCTAGGGGATTTTCCAAATTCACCAGTTGAGTCCCATTTGGACAATTAGATTGATTAATAGACATTATGTCATTCGGGTGAATAATTTCCATTATAGAAACTCCTTCCTCAATTGCCATTTCATGAATCAAATCAAATGCAAAAGTTGTTGAGAGAGCTGTGGCTATTTTAGAAAGTTGATGCTGGGTGATCTTCTTACCTTTTAGATCACTGATAATTTGTGATAAATTAATAGACTTGTTATGATAGGTGAGATCATGCACCATCATGTCCAGTAGCAAATCAGGGATTTCATCAGGTTCTGAATCGTCTGAACCCATCAATAGTAATGTAGACTTAGAGTTCATGCTCATATTTATATCATTCCTCTAATAATGCTAGGAATTGAATTAATAAATTAAAATAATTAGTGGGAACAAAATCTTGTTGAGAAGGAACCATAGCCTGACTAAGAAGAATCTGATTGGAAGCCACTAGATTCTATGAATATGCTTGGAAGAGTTTTGCATTGGCCCATGCACATTTTAAGGGATCTGTGGAGTGAACACAACATATGTCTACATTTGGAATTTGATCTTTTAAATAGTGTGATCTAAAGTGACCCAAACTAGTTGAAAATGTGTCAGTAATCTCTGGACTTTGAACCACAATGAGCTCATTCAAGGCACCCCACTTGGATTTGATTGTGATGCCTATTGGTTTGGGCTTAGACATGTTAAGTAACAAACAAACTTGAATATCTCTCTGAACATTTTCATAGGGGATCAAATCATTCTTGATACAAATTCCAATCTAATTAGCTATAATTTCAATAATGTTGGGATCCTTGTACTCCAATGGTAAAGCAGGTAGGCAAATCCAAAATGACATGAATTGGGGTAGTGCATCATTAGGTTTGAAATTTGGTGTCCATGAAATGGTGAATAAACCTTTCCCTTTACAAAACCAACCCTTATATTTATGCACAGAATCCCTAGATGCCTTTGAATCAAATAAAACTATAAAGTAATTCCACTATGAATCAATTAAAAAAACTTCCTTGACTCCCTGCCAGATAGATCTAGCCCAATCCAAAATAATGGATCATGGTAGTAGGTTAGGGCCAAACATACCTATTAATGTAGTGTCTTTAAGGAGATAAATATGTGCCTCAAGGTAATGATTAGGAAAGATTACCGATGGATATGAAGGCTTCATGGGTGAAGCGTTGATATGTTCTAATCTAGATTCCTTCTTTCTCCATTCAAATCTGTGATCCTTGCCCAAGCTACTGTTTGGATAATATTGATCATGCTCATGTCTATGTCAGTTTCCCTTAAAGAAAGAAAAATTACCTATAACCTTAGGCATCCTAGAAGAATCCAACCCTTACTGCTTTGTTGGATTGCATACTTGCCTTTTCCTTCCAATAGGGATATTATTTGGAAAATTTATAAAATTAGGTCTTGTAATAGATCTATTATTAGGAGATGAAATGAATGATGGCAACCATTCTGCATGAATTGATTTGGATGAATGATGATCAATTGGCTTAGAAAGCAATGACTTGGATGAAGAACTTGAAGCTTGGGAATCTTTGCAAATGTCAAAGATCTCTGTCCTCTTAAATTGATTAAAATCTACATATGATAGAGGCTACTGGGGGAACCTATCCGCTCAATGATTCATCCAATCCTGTGTAAATCTACCTCCTTTATTGCCTCTGCTAAACCCATGCCCTCCTCTGCTATGAAATCTCGCTCCTCGCATCTTGCTCCTTCCAATCCCTTGAGATACCAGTTCAACTATTTACTTGTCTTTCAATTAAACTTTTGAGGTAAAGTCCACACTTATACCCCGGGCCAATAGAGCAGGTATGTGGCACACAAGTCCCGTAAGGAAAAATGGCCCAAAGCCATTCTCCACTACGAAGGGGAGTCAAACCTATGACCTCAAGAAGGTAAACCTCAAGACACAAACCAATTATTATTATAAAAATATTATTATTTTTATTTATAATTATTTATTATATAATAAAACATATAATATAATTATTTATAATATAATATAATATAATATAATTATAAATATATGATATATATATATATATATATAGATCAATGGCCCGAGATGAATTTTAGGCCAATTTGGAGAATACTTTCCCATCTGCCTAGATTCATCCAGAATCGTGACACGTGTTCGGTCATTACCAATTGGAAGACTCGTTAATATTATTAATAATTATGTTTATAAATAATTATCACAATTATCAATATATGTTAATTCATAGATAATTAAACTATATTACATTTTTATTTTGAAACTAAATAATAAATTTGAATAAAAATATAACATTTGTAATTACATTTTTAAATTTTATTTATTTTATTTGAATTAAACTATTGTCGTTATAATTTATTAATAATTATTAGTACTTGCCAGTAGGTACTAGGCTTAGGGCTAAGAGCTAAATATTTTATTTTCAATGTGATTCATCAGCGTTAATATTTTTTTTTTTAATGTAAGTACATTGGTTTATATTTTATACTTTAATAATGTATTTTTTTATAAATTATAATATGGTATTTTGTTTTTGTCTTTCAATTAAAAATAATATTACTTATATTATATAATCATTTAAGATTTATTATTATTATAAAAAAAAATTTATTTTTATTTATAATTATTTATTATATAATAGAACATATAATATAATTATTTATAATATAAAATTATTATAACCATATGATATATATACATCGATGGTCTGAGATGAAATTTGGGCTGATTTGGAGAATGCTTTCCCATATGCCTAGATTCATCTGGAATCTTGACACGTGTCCTTAACAAGTGTCATGATTGACATGTGTCACAATTCTAGATGACTCTTGACTACAGTGATATCACTCAACAAATTCACCCAAAAATCATATCAATATCGAATCATCGATAATTAATTTCTATTTTTATTAATTTATTTATTTAAAATGAAAAAAATTATTCAAATTTATATCAATGTAATAAATTTTTACTTTTTTTATTATTGTTATTTACATTACTACATTATTGAGTCTTGACTCTTTATGTTGTTTAGATTTACATTGTACATAAAACCATTAATTACTTAATACTTTCATTTTAACTTTTAACTATTAAACTTCTATGTTTTTACTTTTTAGAATATGAAGTTGAAAGTTCTGCAACTGCAAGTCAAAAGTCTGATACGATAAGGTTTCCAAATTTCAAATTTTCAAAGTCTGACAGAATTCCATTTTGTGTTATGATTCCTAAAGATTGAAAGTGTGAAACTTGAGTATTAGACAACAACACCAATTATCCAATCTCGATTCTGGGTATTTACTTTTTTTAAACAAAATTCATTGCAATTTGCAGTAATAGAAATCTTGATTTTAATTGTCTTAGGTTTAAACTTTACAATTATTTTAAATAGTGCTTGAAGAAGAATTTTGTGTAATAACCAGTAACAGGCATGGACAAAACAAAGTCAAAAACCTCCCATACGACTCCAAGCATAAAGGAAAATAAAACTATTATAGAAATCAGGCAAGTGCAAAAAACCCTAAGTTTCATCGATAAATGTCACGATATTTTTTATCTTGTTATCCATGGAGATTTTTGAATCATGGGAATTATACATTCATTGTTTAATAAGTGGAAAGATCCACAAAAGGGGAGAAATTTTTACAAATATACTAGTAGTATTCGTGCACATACAAATAAACTAGCTGCTCTGGTTACTGGATTAGCAAAGCTCATTGTACCCAAAGTATTCCCTTGCCCTAAAATTGTAATGCTATGCACTCAGAATTATGATGAAAATAGAAAAGAAATTGTAAACCAAAACACTTAGGAGGAAATTTTATAAATAACTAAGAGTGATTTTTTCACTTTGTTAGACCTAGGGCTAGGGTTTAATAAAGAAAGCTTTAACAAGCACATTGACTTGGATAAACTAGCTTAGGCTGATGACAAGCTGGAAAGAGGTTTTCAAGATTCATCTATTAAGATTTTAATACCCTCAAAGTCCTCTACTAGTGTTACACTAGACATAGACCATGAGCATCCTTATTAGTATGATATTTTTGTGCCATGGGTTCAGAATACTATTTCTTTGTTATCATTTTTTTTGGGATTGGACAATAACAAAGAAGTGGGGGCTAGTGTTCTTGAAATGATTTATAATATCCATTGTCGAGGTCAGTTAGTTGAGAAGGTAGATGTAAGATATAATTTTATTCAATAAATTGTTGAATTTATGCAACAACAATTATTAATGATTAAACAAAGTACAACTACAGGCAAGACGAATACATTTAGGTTCACAAGTTACTTGTGCTACCTTCTTTCAGCATAGCATCACCCAATATTTGAGATAGAGAACAACAAGATTAATATTGAGGTCTATAAGTTTGATGAGAAAACCTAGAAGAAATTAGAGACTCCAAGTCCAATATATGAGTGGACACATAATATGAGGATGACTGCTAACAATAAAAATTACAAAAATTTTGTAGACATCTTTTTGGCACCTATTTACCAAAAAATCACAAGCACTACAATGCCTAGATTGCTTGTCTTGTAAAGATTGAATTCAACTAGGAAGTTAGATTCAATTGGCTGACTAGTTCTTCATGGAAGAGTACATTGTCTTAAGGTTTTACAGTTCAGCAGTTGAACCCTGCAAACTTCCAATGCATGTTACAGAAAGGATTTTTGCACTAGAATATGTAAGGTAGATGGAGAGCACAGATGAACTTTTTAGTGGACAACAAAAGAAAATGATATTTCCTTCCTTGCCTTTTGCAATTGGAGGTCTCACATTCGAAAGAAAGGCTTTCAAAGTGGCAAATGAATTGGTAACTTTTTTGTCTTTGATTTTGTCAGTCACTGGAATTATGATTTACTAAACATAATAAAAACAAGACTTATTGCCAATCGGAACTCTACAAGCAAATATCAACACCGGAAGATGTCATTGATAGAAATGTTAAAAAACAAGGATTTGTGGGATGAGGTTAAGAAAGAGATGGAGAAACATGCAATAGAGAATAATATTTCAATGCAAGAATTGTCATTCCAAATTATGACATTGCACATACTAGAGTCACACAAATTAGAGCCTCTGACATACTTAAATTTCAATGAGAAAGCATTTGAACCTTCTAAGAAGTCTATGCCGAAAGTAATTAAAGAGGCATGGACATCTAAATTGTGGTGTTAAACCAAGATGAATTTTTTTGGAAAATGAGGAAAAATTTGAAAGAAACAAAGACATCAGAAAGTTTTGAGGAAATTGATTAGGATGAACCTTTTAGCAATTATTGTGATAAAGAGCATCCAACTATACTATATGGTTTGGGCAGTTGTAGTGACTATGATATTCAAAGATAGAAGGACCTCGAGTTTGATGCTAACATTCAAGGTATCAAGGATTTCATGACAACCAGGGGCAGAGATATTGTTAAACTTCAAATGAGTGATTCTATTAAAGAAATGTATAGTAAAGGGGAAACTATGATACAAAAAATGGGTTATGTAGGTATAGGGCCCATTGGTGCAAGTGGTGAAGGGATTTGGAATTCAGTTCAAGTACCAAAACCACCCAAAAGAGGAAGTAATCCAATCATTAGACTCTCTGAGATTGAAGATGATTCATCTAAAAAGGGAAAAAAAAATTATGCTTCTACTTTTGAAGGTCATCCCAACACATTATTTGTTAAATCTTCAAATCTAGTTGTAGTTGATCCCACTGGCACTGGAACTAACACTAACATGGATGAACTTTGTGCAAAAAAGAAAAAACTTATGAAAATTATACTACAAGTAATGTCAGCAGTTACTTCAGCAATGTATGGACTAGTATCTTCTTTACAAAACCTTGAAAATGGTCCTAAAATGCCAGAATTTGGAATGGGCCATCTTTAGTATGTTGGCAATCCTCAAAATATAATTGTAGGTGGAGCAATTTTAACTGGAGATGGAGGAGCATGCAATGATACAATTGATAATTCACCTTTTAAACACTCAATCGTGTCAACAAATCTGAAATTTAGTTCGAATGAGTTTGCATCAAAGTTTCATCAGACAAGCGAAAGAAATAGGCAAATTATGAAGACTTTGAAAAGTGATGCAATTGCTAAATGTCAGGAATCTACTAATGGAATATTTCCAACATATGATCTAAAGAATGAAATGATGAAGTTCATGGCTATTATGGCCCTGGGTAGAGATAATAATATGCTAGAAAATGAAATAAGTCGTAATGATGTACAAGTTACCAGTCTTCAAACGGACTTGTCAAAAGTGAAAAATATTAATAAAATCAATTTATCAAAAGAGAGCAACAAAATGGTCTACTCTACACTTCTGAAAGCAGAGAGGGAGAACAAAAGGCTTACAAACCAAATAGAAAAGTTACAAGCAGACCTTGATAATGTGAAGGCCAAGGAGAAAGTAGTAGACAATAGGTTCAAAGAATTGCAAAATGGGATAAAGAATTCTTCTCCTATAGAGGCAATTGTCCAGCATGAAAAGATGAATGAACAAGTGCAAAATTTGACTAAAGAATTGGGTGAGTACCGAAAAAGACTTCAGCATGAAGAAGCCTCTACTGCACAGTTGTTCAAGTCTCTAGAGAGTAGTGCATAGGTCATCAATAAATTGAAAACTAACATGGACTCTACTGTCAAGGAAAATAATAATTTGAAGATTTAATTGGAAGATGCAAAGAAAAAAGAGGAGTCTAGGGTAAAGATGATTTATAATTTGCAGAAAGAATTGGGGAATGAGACAAAAAAAGAGGAGTCTAGTGGAAACATAATCCACAATTTGAATAAGGAATTGGAGAATATGAAAAAAAAAGAGGAGTCAACTACAAAAACAATCCTTGATATGAAGAAGGAATTGGAGAATGCAAGGGTAAAAACACAGATCTATGTCACCATTTGTGATACCAAAACCTATTTTGGTTGAATCTCATTTCTCTATCAAAACTCATTTTTTTTCAAAAACTAAAAATACCCTTTTATAGATCTCAGATTCAATATCATCATTATATAAATTTTTGAGTGTTTTGATTAGTTATAATATGTTATAATCTCAAAGTATTATAAGTTGATATTTTAACATTTCAGAAGATGCTCCCTCAAAAAAGAAAAAAAAATAGTAAATCATATCAAAAAAATTTAAAAATTAAATTTATCTCTAGAGGAGAGAATCCTCTTCATGAATATGTAAATTTTTTTCAAGAAGGTATAGATTTGATAGGTAAGTTTTGATGGGAGGAAAAAAATGTTGGATTCTGATAAAGTCAAACTTGAGTACTTATAACAAAGAAAATATACATCAAAAATAATTATTTCTTTTTTTGTGAACTAGCTATACATGTCATCTATAAGATATTTTCAAATCAGAACAAAAAAAAGATGATTTGCATATACTTGTTTGATAGGAACTACACCCTATATTTTTTATAGTTAAAAAAGGGACTTCAAAATAAAATAAAATGAATAAATTCCTACTCAAAAAATTTCTAAAAATTATAGGCATAAAGTTCATCCAATTCTACACATTTCATCAGTTTACATCATCTTCAGATTTTAAACACAAATACCATTTTTTCTGTCACTAATGTTGAATTGTCACATTCTAATATCACGTTTCTTTATAAAAGGTGACACAGTTTTGTGCTTTTACCTGCGAATAAAATAGAGTCTAGTGCTACTACAAGCACTAACACAATCCACCATATAAGGAGGGAATTGGAGAATGCAAAGAAAAAAGAGGATTTAGCTAAAAAAGAAATCCTAGATTTGACAAAGGAATTGGAGAATGCAAAGAAAGAGGAGTCTACTCAAAGACTCCATGATTTGAAGAAGGAATTGGACAATGTGAAGAAAAAGGAGGAGTCTACTACAAAGACAATCCATGATTTGAAAAGACAACTTGAGGATGAGAAGAAAAAAGAGTTAACTACTCCAAATAAAATTGAAAATTTCAAGAAGAAATTGCAAAATGAGAGGAAGAGAGCAAATAATTGGCAAAGGAAACTAGAGAAAATATGGAAAAAGAGTGAAAAAGAGATGTTTGAAATGAAGAAAAAGATGGAGAATGTAATTGCACAAAATAGAATGACCTCTTCTGAAGATCATCATTTGAAGGATACTATAATAAACACAATTAAGCTTATCAAACAAGAAAATTGGGACAAAATAATAAAAAACAGTGATAGTTTGTTTGAATGGCTTGATTTAAATAGCAATCTTAGACTTCTCTTTGAAAATGTAAGAAATGTTGTTCATTGTAAAAAATGAATCTACACCAATCCCTTAAGAAATCTTGCTAACCAAATTTTGAATAAGGTACAGAGATCCAGTGATAGGGATTTGGAAAACCATGGAATAAACAACCACTTGGATGCCTCTGTAATGGCCATTTTTGTCTGTCACAGTTGTGAACAAGTAACAAAAATAGGTGAAGCTCTAAAATCTACTTTTAAAGACTTGATGAAGATGAATCACATCATACTGAACTTGTTAAATGTTAGATTACCAAATCTAGCTACCTCAAACAACAGATTCATTGGAAAATACATTACATGAAAAATTTGTAGGAGACCATGAATTTTGATTTAAGAAGCTTGCCTAAGGAAACCACTCTAGAAAGAATTGAAAGTTATATCAAACCACTATAAAAAATGAATGAAGTTATAGATAAATTCCTCAGTTCATGTAAAAATCTCTCTCTAAAGTATTCATTGTTGATGAGGTTACAACTATTTAGCTACAACCTCAAAGAAATGGAGCTTCCAAATGATGCAAAATGGAGCACCCTAAAGAGCTTAATTGGAGCTAGGTCATCTTCTCAAACATTTACGGTAGCTATTAGTGGCAGTCATAGCTGATAGTACTAAGAAGTAACAACTTAGTAAGTGATAGTACTATAATCATTTTGTTATTTATTGCTCTTTAATTTCAAATTTTGGATTTAATTACAACTTTGTTTAATGTTAATTATTACAGGAATCAAGAGCCAGCATATTAGGACAGTTGGGTAGCCATGCACTGGCATACTATTACCACACAGAGTAGATGGAAAAAATTTCCCTACTACTTGAAAAAATTGTACAATTGGCAATGTGGCAAATTGGCAATATGATTGGACACGCATAATATATTATGTAATACTATGATTATATATACAATTACAAACTGACCTATAGCTATTGTTGCTCCCTTGTATCTAGAAAAGGGAATTCAAGGTCATTTCAATTGGACATTGAGTCATTTGCAAAGGGTTGTAATTGTTTGTAATTGACAATTGTTAAATGTATTATGTTATAGGCTGATTTATAATTATAAATTATAATACAATTGTTTTTAAATAGAGTTTATTCTGTTAAATACATTATGTTACAATTTCTTAAAGAAACTAGAATCAATGAAAATCTCAACATGTTAAAAAAATACAATCAACGAAAATCTCAATATGTAAGTTTGTAACATGAACATGTTCAAAAAAATAAATTAAGCATCTATAAAGGGGCAGTGAATGAAGGCTATAAATTAACTTCTACAAACATGTTACATAATTAACTAGTAGGTAGAGTCTTAGATTAGAGCTACTAGTCTACTACTTAACTCATGTAAAAGTTAGAACTTGAGGTTGAGAAGCTGCTATAGTTGCCATTCTGCTTGGACTAGCTTAACATCAGTATCATCAGAATCCTCCTCATTTATTACATATAACATTTCATTGTTCATTTTTTTTTCTTTAGATTCACTATCAATGTCAGACTCACTATGCATGCCAAAGTCAACATCATCTTCATTTCTTTCAATACCAAGATATGAACCACTACCACTGCCACTGCCACTACCATTGCCACTGCCACTACCACTTGGGTTTGAAATATTGGCAATCCCTCTTCTTTGATATTGGTTTCTCCAAACGGTAACAACCCTGTCATAAGGGAAACTTTCTACATCATACTTAGAATTATAGAGCCTCAGACAATTATGCAAAATAAATTCTAATTTGTTTCTAACCTTTGACTTTAAGAAGCCCAAAGTACTGAAAACTCTCTCATCCTCCACTAAACCAAATATCATTGTCAATATTAAATTGGTAAGC
The DNA here is from genome assembly GCA_028749045.1 of Cupressus sempervirens. NCBI lineage: Eukaryota > Viridiplantae > Streptophyta > Pinopsida > Cupressales > Cupressaceae > Cupressus > Cupressus sempervirens. Next base: position 230,184,415 of record CM053786.1, on the reverse strand, counting down.
TTGAAATATTCTAGTATTGCCTCTCTCAACTGATTGTTCTCGCCAAGGCTTTTCCGAATCTTTGCTACCACTCCCTCTTCATTTGGGTTCTCCATAAGATCATAATGTTCCACCATTATGTTTGCAAAAAAATATGATTGATCTCTCAGTTGAGATTCATCTAAAATTCCATTTATAGTGACTCCATTGATTACTTTAGGTTTGCAAAAATGTTGAATCAAAGTTGTCATCCTTCTTTGAAAATTAGTCGGATAGTTTAGAGACCAATATTGTGGAAAAAAAATTGACATTGCTTTGAGCAGTTCCTTTGGAGGGAATCTGAATCTAATTTTTGACAAAAAATTGTAGTGAACTTGCTTGACACAGTCAAGCATAGAGTCTTTGATCTTGAAGTCTTCACTTGTAACACATAAAAGTACATTATTTGGTTCTAATTTAACTTCACTTCCTACTTCATTGGGGTTGGAGATGGGGTTGACGGGGGCATAGTACTGCATTGGTATGTCAACTCTATGTACCCTAGCATATGCCTCACCTTTTGCACCAATATGTAAAAAGTTCCCAGGATTGTTCAAATCTAAGATTTCTAACCACTTTACAAACTTTGATTCATCTAATGGTATTAATCTATATAGAATACCTAGGCTACTACATGTCATTTTACACAACTTATTATATTCTACAATATACATAGCTCTTTGTTGAACCCTTTTTATAATATTTCTTATGTCTTGTGGCGTGGGGAGAATAGCTGCTAAATTTAAGAGTACCTTAACATGAGTTAGGCTTGAATATAGTTGAGGGAATCTATCTAGCACAGAGTGGATTAGTCCAAGAAATGACAGGTATTCAGACATTGCTCGATGCACTAGCCCATCCAAAAAGATCCTTCCGGTATCATTGTCTTTAAGAAGCTTCCTCCCATTAGTAAGTCCTTTAGGAAAGTGTTGAAATTCCTGGACTTGTTTTGGACTTCGATAAAATTAGTGGTAAATCTCTTTGATTAGAGATTCCACTTTACTTACACAACCAAAATCACTGACAATTCCAAAAGCTAGATTCATTTGATGGGCAATGCAATGAATGGGAATACCGTAGGGTGCCAAATCATTCTTGATATTTTTGCAAATATTTCCTTTATTACCTTGCATAATCGAAGCTATCCAAACCTCTAGATTCAATTAGATTAGTCTTTAATAATTCATATAAATTTTTAGCTATTGCACTATGATTGAATTTAGCAATAGATAGTAGAAATGGTTGATGACAAAGATTTTTTATAGTATAAACATGCATCCACACCCAGGAAGTATTATCAATTTCTATAACTTCATCTAGAGACAATGTAATGAAATTTGAGTTTTTTATTTTTTTCTTCATATCTTCTTTTTCAACCTATGCAAGACATCTAGCCAATTCCCACTCACTATTTACTGACTAGTGACTATTCAAATAGTTTTGAGTTTTCAAAAAATGCAATAAGGTAGTAATTGAAGGGTAGTCCATCATAGGACACCCTATGCTCAATATATAAAAGACCACACTTAATTGAACTACTTTTCCCATATTTTGCACTTTCGTTGCTTTCCCAATGCAATCTTCAATAGAACCTTGTACTATAGAACACTTCTCCCATAATTTCTAGTGTAACTCATATATTTTATCATTCCTAATATGTAGATAGTTGTCCTTTGTTTTCCAAGTTAGCATGGATTTTTCAACTCCATCTATAGTTTTTTTCTTGTAAACTTTACCAACATGCTTTTCAATTATACCAATTTTAAGCGGTAACCTCTTCTCCTTCTTTGTAATCTCTATGCAAATATTACATCTACATTCTACAGGAGGCTCACCATCAATTGGATTGGGCACTGCTTCAATAAACTAGTACTTTTTCAACCATTCTAATTGAAAATTTCTTTTGGACAGATCCCAGCAAAATCAATCTTTCTTCGATTCTAATTTTATTTTCCCCGTTTGTGCATGAACACAATTTATGGAATTAGTTTTGGTTTTTTCACCCGACTAGTCCAAGACTGGCTCCAACTCTATAATCTCAGTTTGTGACTCCCTACTTAGGGGAAGTGCCTTTGAATCGTGTTCAAGTTTGTCCTCAACTGAGATATTCGGTTCACCAACTTAAACTTCAATATGGTCTAAGGGTCCAACTTGTAATGAATCTCCATTTTCAATTAGCATTGGAGATCTAACTTGTGAATCTTGTAGGTTGCCAACATTTTCAGCACCAAAATATGCCACTATGATTCTGCATTTTGGTAATGGTGGCCTCTCTTGGCTTTCAGGGATCCTACAAGAACCCCTATTACCCCTCTTGTTTGACATGGGAAATCAATAAAGGATGCAAAAAATATATAAACTTAGTTGTTGAAAAAAAGACACAACTACTTAGACTACATATAATAATAATAATATGATTCATTCTCAAAAAAAGAGTACTACTAGTACAATACTACAGTCTATGGTACTATCCAATATAATTTACAAACTTGGAGGCTATCTTAGCATGTGAGATGTTAAGTCACTAGTGGACACTGGGTAGTAAAATGGAAAAAAAACTAGTACCACTATTGACATAAAAAATAAATTAAAAATCACTTGCCTTTTACAAAAACTAGAGTCCATGAGTCAATGGTCAATGCACTTAGCACTCTGAAAGTTCAACAACAATAAGAAATGCTAGTCTCTAGACAAAAAAAAAAGAAAATTATGTAGAATAATAATATCTTATTGTCCAATCTAGGTTGGCAAATTAGGTGAGATTAACAAGCAGGAATGTCAAATGCAGGCGAAATGCACCTTCCTATGCAAGCCCATTGTAGGAAATAGTTGGCTAAATGGGGTTGGTGGTCGACACACGTCAGAAAAATGGTTGGCAACACCCAACCCAAGGGAAAATTATTTGGTTGTAGTAATGGAAAATGAATGTGGTCCAATAAGAAACAACATGTAAAGGCTGGCAATATGTTTAAAATAAATGTATCCAAATTGTATATTGCATTGGCAATTGAATCGATATTTTTGACCAATCATATTATAACTAATGGGTGACTACCCCAAGTGTTGGACCAAAATCTAATAAATATTTGGGGATGTGGTTGACTTGTGTTACATGCACTATTCGCCAAATGACAATTAACCCATTAGAAGGGATCGGCAAAAGGTCAAGGTTTTCCACTAAAGTAATCTGTTTGTAGATTATACACACCTAAATAGGGGAAGAAAAATTCCCTACAATTTTAGTTGTGCCACCACTTTGAGAAATAGTCTTTTGTCTTGAGAGGTTTGGTCTTCCTCCAAGAAGCAAGATTGGCTTCCATAGTTGAAACCATAGGATATCTCCAACATATCCATCCCCACAAATTTCTCAATCACTATGATATCAAAATTCATCATAGCTTATGAGTTTAGCTCAGCAGAAGTGATGGTTGAATGCAGTGAGAGATCTTTGACTAAGATATAAAAGACGTTCCTTACATATCCTACTTTTTTTCAGGGATATCACAATAAATGCATTCTTATCATATCAGCAATTGCCTCTACATTTTTTTCTCTCCAGGATAGATTTTGCAATGCTATGATTGGCATAGAGGTATGGTATTTCACTATAGAGACCATAAGGCAAAGATATATGAGGTTGTATTGGGTTCTCAAAAGAGAGAGGATAAAATGACTTGGAGGATTCCCCATGAATGCTAGAAATAAAACCCATTACCATATTGCTCTGCTTGAGAGAAAGAGATCTTGGAATGTAGAGACAAACTAAAAAATCACAAGAAGGGGTAGGGGAAAGCGTAGATGCAAAGTATCCCACCAAACAAATCTTACCAGGGGAGACTTTTTTCCATGTTCCATCAATCATCATGGTGTTTTGCCTCTCTTGGATAGATCCTGATACAGAACTCCCAGTGTTGTGTTCTCCTATAGGCCGAACACCAATAGCAACACTCATATTGAATTCTGAATCATAAGTGAATTCAATGCATTCAAATCTTTGAATAAAAATCTTGGAGTAGCTAAAGCCTGCTTGATTAAAGAAAGGACCAATATTGTTACAATAATCTACTGGGCCCTTGTATTCCCAATTAGGGATTACCTCCAAAGTCCAATACTCGATTAACAACCTTATCAATCTGTAGCACTGATATTTCCCCTTGTACAATTCAAGGTTGGCGAACTTCAATTTCTCATTAACCTTTGCACTATAGGCTCCTTCCACCATGCTATCTGTAACAAACTTGTAGGATGGCAAGTAATCTAGTGAAAATCTAAACTCAACGAAATCAAAGAAGAGGGGATCATCTGAAGTACGAAAGCTTGTCAATAGGCCAACAATGTTTCCTGCAGTTAGCCCAATGCTTCGAGGAATCTGTAGGTGAAGTAGAAATTTATCATCTTCAACCGGAGGTTTTGACCACTCGAAGAGGGAAGAAGCATTGATGTGCTGCAGGGGCCTCTTTGATTGACCCAACATACACAGCTTGTGATCACCACTATTTGACTCTGCATAAATTCCTTGTAAACTAATGCAAAATTCACTTCTTTACATAAGCTGATCATTTTCAAAGCCTATCCAGACCTCATCATTATTGACAACTCTACTTTCATTAGTGAATATGCACAAGCATAGGGATATAGTGAGATTTGCAACTTTCATTTTGATGTCAAGCTGAGGATTTGAGTTGTGGGTATTTAGATCTAAATGAGCTACTTTGTAAACTTGGCTCGGCTATTGGAAATGCAGATGTAAAAGGGGCATAGATCCATTATTATGCTACTGCCATCCTCTAGAGAATGGAAGGGAGAGCTCTTGAGGAATCCACCAGCATTGAGGCGATTCACTTGCAATAGATGAATAGTGGTCCTCAACTTCTGCAAACCAATCAAAAGTTGTTGCAAAGAATATCTCACATTGGATCTTTAGTTCACTGACAGAAAGTGTGATATGGGAATGGTTGTCAGTTTCCAGAAGCAGGCGAGCTATTCCCAAGATGAGAATGAATCCATTCACCAAAGACTACCAAATCAAATGACTTTTGACCTTCATTTTGTGAATATCTCAAAGAGCAAAGTATGAACAATGGAACTACCTATAATGGCTCAATTTCTTACTAAACAAGCCAAGGATTTGAAAGAAGAAATGACTGTATTATTATAATTTTTAACCTTTATGGAAAAATAATAAACTTTACAGTATGATATAGTTTTAAATTAGTGTAAAACAAATGATCTTGGTAAAATAAATTAAGATACTTTGTTTCAGTCCACCAGGACTGATTTAATGATATGGACTATTTCAGCTGGTGAGCTTCATATGCAAGATTGGTAATTTACATTGTTTTTCAAGTAGGAAGTTGAGGATGGAACATGACTTCATCAGATTGAGAGGAATAGGATAATGACTTCTATTGTGAAGAAGCATGACATTTCCATTTGAAACGACTTCTGGTCATATTATTTATTTGAAAATAGAGTCAAAATATATCAATAAGCACAGTTAATAATTTTTTTGTTTAAATATATTATTTTTATTTATTTTTTTATTTTTTAATTTAAAAAAATATTATTTTCATTTATTAAGTTTAATTAAATTTATCACTTATACTTAAATATAGACCAAATAAAGTCAATAGAAATAAAATTAAGTTCACTAATTTTAAAGGTATGAAACAAAATCAAATTAATATTGGAGGATAATTAGAATAAGTAAATTATATTCATTGATTTTTTCTTTTAAATTATATAATGAATCTTTTAATTTAATAGTTTAAATAAAGAAAAGTTATCCATAATATTGTCATCAAATATTAAGAGACATTCAAGCAAAAGTAAATATAATTTGTAAACATAAATTGATATTATCGAATGAATCAATAAAATTATTACTTCAAACATCAATGCAATTAGTTAAGAAATAATTATTACTTAATACATCACTACAATTAATTAAGATCTATAAAAAATAAAATATCATAAAAAAAAAGGGTTTCTCAAAATAGAATAAATTAAAATGAAAGTTTTTATTATTATTTATCATTGTATAATAAAGATATTTTAAAAACATGGAATATAGTAGGAAGTGTTACAAAAAAAATACTAATGTGTCCAAAAAGACTTTTATGGACATAACATTTAAGAATGACATATCACATCAACTATCTTCAAGGCCCTTAAGTCTATTTTCTTCATCTTTGTGCTTGAAGATTTGTCTACCCTTTTTCATTTTCTCATAATGATCATATGTGAAAGGAGGCATTATTCTCAAACATCAGAGAGATTTTACATGTGAAACTACTATAGATGTCAATCTTGCTCCTTCTCTTGGTCATATATCAATTGTTGCTTTGGGAAGAGTCAATCCCTGAGATTTGAGAATAATCAACGCCCATGCCAACCTCAATGGCAATTGAAGTGTTCTACCCTTCTATATTGGTGGTATTGGAATTATCTTTGGATTATGATCTTCAAATGGTAGTCTTGAATAACCATCAAACTCAACCATCACATATGTTGGAGGCTTAGGCAGAGCACTGCCTTGCTTGTAGACAATTTTTCAAATGTATCCAAGAGCCCCATTTACAAGACCTACCCCTATCCATAGATTTGAAGTTAGCATTACCCTTGAGTCCTTATAGATTAACAACTCTAGATCAAGCTCATCATTTGAACAATCATCTATTGTATTAATAGTACATACTTTTGATACAACATAATGTGCAATAGGATGCTTCAATTAATGTAGCATTCTTTTATTATGACCATGAACATTTTCATTTGTTGAGAAAAAATGAACAACATTATCAAATTCAAAAATTGTTGCAACATCTATGTTGATAGGGGTCCTTGACATTAGCAACCTCCAATCATCAATTTGTGGGTTTCCATCTCTAAGATTCGTCAAAAGTTGTTGAAATCTTTGTTGCTCAATATATTCCCCATCTTGTATGAATATCTTATCTAATGTGACAATAGTCTTGAATTCTTGCCATAGCAACTTTTCCTACTTATTACTATCATATGTTGCTCTATCATTGACAGGAGGTAGCTAGCCCAAATCTCCCACTAATGTTATAGATGCACTTGAAATACAATTGAGGAAAATAATTATTTTAAAACCTATGTATTAATTCATGTATTTGATTCAAATAAAATATATTTCACACATGAGTTAGCTATTCATGATGCAAAAAGAAAATCTTTACCTCCAAAGCTTATACGTGCAGCTTGTGCGAATGCATTTCACAGTTGTGAATCTATATTTTCCAACATTTGACCAATGAAACTCATTTCATCAATCAAAATATATTTTATATGTGACATTTCTTCTTGAAAATTTGTGATTCTTGCTCCTTCTAGCTGAGAAAAATCTCTTATTGGTATCTTCAATTTTGAATGAATTGTCTAGAAACTCCTATATTGAATGTTGCAACTCTTGTTGGTGTAAGTAATAGAAGTGGAGAATGGGACGGCATTGCTGAATTTTGAAGAGATTGAATAATGACACCAATTAGAAATGATTTTCCTATTCCTATTGTTCCTTGAATTATCATAAACAATGGTTCTCCATTTTGATTTCTATGGTAGTTTGTCATGATTTTGTTTACTGCCATTTTTTGTTTATCACCAAGGGTCGTTCAGTTTATGTATTGAGAAATTTCATCTTGGATAAGGCACCCATGATTCTTCATATTACTTATGAAATTGATTTCTCTAGCAATGTACTCTTCTCCTTGATAATCAACAGAGCAATTTGTTTGTCTATCAATGTCTCTTCTCCTCAACATGTCTATTTCTGAGCAATGTATATTTTGACCCTAGTGCAACCTATATATAATCTCCCATTCATGTTTTGTAGTATTTCTCTAAACATCTTCATTGTCTTCAGTTTTAGAGTCATTTGGATTTTCAGCATTTTCTACAAACATTATGCGTTGAACATGCCAAGGGTTGTAATTGAATGTCTCCCAATTTTATATGATAGAGGCATCATCATGACCAATATCTAATTCAATCTCACAAAATAGCTTGTAGAGAAGTAACTTCAATTAAAAAAAAACTCAATCAATTTACCTAGCTCATGTAAAGGGATGGATAAAAACCTAGGAAATACTCTGATAATTACAGCTTTTTTCCATTTGTTCTCTTTTTTTCTCTTAGGATTATATATCCATGATCTAGCTACATCAATTAATGTGACACCTTTCATACATAATGGCCTTTTTTTATAACCGTCAATGAAAGATTTTGTTTGTTCTTCATTGTTGTCTTCATCATTTTCATTTTCATTATTTAGAGTTACAGGTTTGAACATCTCAAGTGAGACATTTTTATTGACAAATCTTCTACTACACTCCACCAATGGAAGTTCTAATAACATATGACAAGTTTCTTGAGTAACAATGTCTCTTTCTACAATTGTCTTAGTTAGAAGCCTCCTATATGTTTGTGTTGGATAGACACATCAACATTTGGTGGTATGTTTTAGAGCTTTTCTCTACTTTTGCTACATACTTGGCGATATATTTTGTGACAACATGTTTGGAAAGAACAGGTTGCCAATTATGTGAATTGACTCTATCATCATTTCTTGAGGGTTCAAATTTCTTTTCCCCTATTTCTATGTCTTCATATAATTTTGATTCCCCTAGGTTTAATGGCTAGGAAGCATTATACCTACACTCCATGTGAGAAATATTATATTTAGGAAAATCATTTTTTAGTAATTATATATATTTTATAAATATTTGTTGGGATGAAATAATTACCTACAAATCATCGTTCCCCTTTTTTCGTAGGCATGCACCCTCCTTACAGATTGGGTGTTAACCACACAGTTTAATATTTCTTCATAGTTACGGTCCAAATCCACCTCTAGAAGTTGTCTTGTGTTTTTAAGACATGGATGTTGTTGAATATTGATGAATGCCTACAATTCAAGGTTTACAAAAGTAAGTACATTAATTAATATCACATTACATGAATATATATAAATATTTATTAATGTGCATGTATATTTTGTTGATGAGGATCATTTCTAGGGTTCCATGCATTTACAATGGAATGAAAATATCTTTCAACACTTCTTCTTTCCTCCTCAATTGACCAGTCAATTTTATCCACATCAGGTGCTCCTTCGATCCATATGAATACATGTATGTGCGAGGACCCCCTATGTTGCCATTCATATCTACACCAAAAGTCCATGACATTCATTCCCTTTTATAGAATCTATTTTCTAAACATTTAGTGTCTTAAGTGAAAATAGTGTGCAAGTATGTGAGGATAGTCAATAATATTTTGTCTTCTCCAATTCTAAGCTTCTTGTGGATCAGTTGGCATTGTTCCTGGCATAGGTGCATGCAAATCAGGCCAATACATATTTGCTACACTTAATGTGAAAAATATTGTAGGAGTACCAATTTGATGAAGTAAATCTATTAATTCTACACAGGATTTAGGCCAATAAAACTGTGTTCCCCTTAACGATGTCCCATATCACATCAAGTTATTTCCCAAATTAGAGTGGGGTATGTTTTCCATATGTTGTCACAACTCATGGATGGTAATGGGCATGTCTTTAAAGCTTCTTTTCACAAACACTGAGGATGAGTCTTGTCCATGATGTCTCATTATCATGTTTAACACAAAATATCTAAATCTAGGATGTTTTCCAAAATGATGATCCCTATAACACATCAGATATTTCACAAATTCATACAGATAAACCTGCCACAACCATAGCTCTAGCCAATCATAGCTTCCATTAGGAAACAATGTTGGAAATACCATATCAAGTAATCCTAATGTGACATATTCATTTATGCGAGATACACCTATACTTGGCCAATCTATAATTGATGTTGGATTCACATCAAGGTTATTGACCCATGCATGAATAAGTTCCGTTTCTTTTTGGGCATTAGGTGATCTTGAAGCCATTGATGTTGTATGCTCTATTATATTTCCTTCATCTAACTCCATGACTGGGCCAACAAAAATGATCTCATTTGGATTTGAATCAAATTCCATATTGACTGTCTTTAATCTGGTAAAGATATTTTCATCTGCATTTCTAGGTAGATCATTGATAGCATTTTCATTAATTTAGACATTTGAATAAAATTTATCATGGTCAACTTTGTATTTGAGTGCTTTGTAGATACGATCCCTATTCATAGTAAATTTATAGTGTGTTCCATGTTGATCTCTTTGTTTAACAATAATAATTGGCAAATTATCTATTTTGTGTGACAATATATTGGAAACATGTTCTATATTTTGTGGGAAACCTATTGTATGCCCTTTATATTTATATTGACCACATATTGCATGTCTAATTTGAAGTATGGGGTTGACACATGCAATTAGCATTTCCTTAACTTGGGTCAAGTTTGTAAGGTCCTCAGGTTGTGGCCTTGAATCCATATTATTTAAAGTAGAAAATCTATTTTTTTCCTTTTCTTGTTAACATCTATTACATACTGGACTTTCTAACATACATAACACTTTCATTCATAGATACCATTCCTGACAAATATAACACATGTAGCATTCTTGATCTATCTAATTATTCTTGAAACTGCATTTGGAATCTATAGAAATTATCCTGAAGAAATACAATTGGGTTTGTATATTTTCTCTATTGCCTTGTCCACCTAAATTTATCCTATTTTGGCTTGTACAATGAGGCATTTTAGGAACACGCTTTGTTGTTCTTGAATTTTCATTCTAGTGACTCATTTCCACAAATGAAGGTAATGCCTGATTGTACCTCTCACTTGATTCAAAATCAAGTTTCCCTTGTGTTTCAAAATGAGATACTTCATTGGATGTTCATTGATGAGTAACTCTATCCCTATTTTGTAATTCCAATTCTTGTAATGGCAATTTTGCCCTTCTTCTAGCATAATTTAGTCATCAGACTCCATTGTTCCTTGTTCTTTCTTCTTCTCTTTTAGCTTGTGTCATTTGTTTTCGTCGTCATCTGCGATACTCTCTCTGGTATTCTCTTTAGTATGCTCTTTGTTGCTCCATTTGGTATTGTCTTCTTTCTTGATCCAATTGAAAATTCATAGTTGATTGATTCATTTCTATGAAATAAATTTGTAACCAAACATTTAAAAAAATTAGTAGATCCAGTAAACTATTTTTTATAAATTTGGTTTAAAATATCATATAAATTTAGCGGCATTGCATTTTAGATAAGATAGATATTTATTCATTTCCAATTAATAGTTCAACAATTCACAAATACATATAGGAGGAACTTTTTGTGTGGATAAGAGAAGAAGATCTACAAATATACTAAATACCAAATACTCCTATATGTATAATCCTAAATTTATTTAAGACAAAGCAAAAATAACATGTGTTTGTCAAAATTGATAAGTTAAACAAACAAATTTATTAAAAAAATAATGATGTTAAATAATAAGACACTATAGATTTCATTATAGCGATGCAAAAACATGTGGAATTCATCAGTGAGGAAAATGTTATTTTCACCATCCATGTGCTCTTCATCATAGCGTATGTCTTTCATAAATTCAAAGAACCCAAATGATTTCTTCCATGCCTCATGAATTTCCATTGTATATTGTCCCATTTGTAAGATTTGAGAATCTTGGACACCTTGAACATGAAAGCTCGCAGTATGAATTTCATCTGTATTTTTTTTACAAGACTTAAAAATGATTATTCCCAATCTATCCAAATAAGTTTGAACAATTTGATTTGATTGTAGTGAGTCATCTAGAAGAAAAGGGCTTGTGATAGTGTTGTCAGAATTATTTTGTTGAGCATCCATAGTTAATTTTTTTCCGATATCTATAATGTAAGGAAGAAAAATGGTCAGTATCAAAATGACAAAAATTAAGCTATGCATATATAGCAATAAAATGGTATTTGAAAGAGAAGAAGATTTTTTTGATTCTTTCCTATTGCCATAGATTTATAGATTAATTTTTCTTAACAAAAAGCTTATATTTTCTTAATATTATTTATATAATATTCTAATCTTTGATTTTAAAAATTGATAGTAAAACCTGAATTCAAAATTTTCTTTGATGATTGAAGATAAAATATGTTTTACTAAATGTACTCTTTTTTATTAATTGAAATTCACTTAATAAGGCAATATCTAGTAAAATTACAAAATTTCATTTTTGAATTTTAATAGTGAGTAGAATATCATAATAAGATGCATCAAGCTACTATGACAAACCAAAATTTAACACTACTATCAAATGTAGTGTTTTTCACACCAAAATGTGAGACTACTATGACATGTACTACATGTCAAATCCAAAAGTAACACCAAAGTCTAGAATGCCACATTGCTTGGACCCATCAACCCATGAACCATTCCTTTGCAGGATGGAGTTGTTCACATGAATATGGTTAAAGTGTAGATGTATAAGGAAAATACACTTCAAAATGTTGTTTTTGATTAAGAGGAAAATCAAATGTATCAAATATCACCCCTACCACCAACAATCTTTAGCAAACACTTCAACACAATATCATATTGGTATAAAATTAGGCAGGTTGCATGGTGGTGGAATTGGTCCCAGATACTCTATAAAAAAATCTTCTATGAGTGGTTCCATGTCCCATTCATTATTGATGAAGTGATCATAACGAAAAAAATACTTCGGCCTTTCACTATTTTGAACCCTCCCTATTATGGTTCCTTCAAACCATGTGCCCTAAAAACTGTCCTTGTCACATGAAGCTTCAACTGTCATTCCAATGTAAACCTCCATTACAAAACCTTATGTATAATCACAAATGAAAAAAAAATTACATATAAAGTAATTTTCATAGAATCCATAAAACCTAAATTGTTAATAATAAACCCAAAAATAATATACAATAAATAATATTTAACAAAAAAACTAATCTATTACTAATTTTTCATAAAGCACAACATAATTTAATCCTAAATAACTATATTATAATTGAATAATTAGATTCAATAACAAATATTTCTAATTGTCTTGCTACAATTCCCTTCAACCAAATAGTTTAATGATATAACTTACATAATATATGTAAAAACTAAAAAAAAATTAAAATGTAAAGTTTCAAATGTGTTGTCAACAAAAACCGAAGAATCTTTTAAAAGGAAAATAATTAAATATTCAACAATCACTTAAATATTTTATGAAAATATATTTAAAACTATAAATTAATGTAAAAACTAAAAATAAAATAAAATGTAAAGTTTCAAATGTGTTGGCAACAAAAATAGAAGAATCTTTTAAAAGGAAAATAATTAAATATTCAACAATCAGTTAAATATTTTATGAAAATATATTTAAAACTATAAATTATTTTAGAGTTCAATAAATGATGGTGGTTGTGTTCCTTTTTAAAATCACTTATCAAAATATAAATTTATAATTAAGTGGATGTGATATCTTTAAAATCGAATATTCTAATTTATATTAAAATATGTCCTCATAAAGCTCTTAAAAAATTTCAGCAATTGCGTTGTAATTGAAGTAAGGCTGTAATATTGATGATGTCTTTTCTTTTCACGCAGGTTTCCACATTCTCCGGGCATTTTCAGTGAGGAACAAGTGACGGCGTGGAAAATGGTTGTGGACGGTGTTCGTGCAAAAGGCGGCATGATCTTCTGCCAACTCTGGCACATGGGCTGGGCATCACACACAAGTTGGGCCGCACATTTAATCAAACTATAATTGTTCATCGTCATACTAGCAGTTACCTGTTAATTTTTTTTTAAAAGCGAGATTGTTTACAACCAAATCTGCTTCCATTGTAGAAGCCTCTTGGTTTAAATAGAGTCAAACTCTTTTAAATAAGAGTATTGTATAATAGAAAGGCCTGTGTGGTCCATGTAGGTTTTTAGTTGACCCAAGAATACTTCCAAAATTATGTCTAAATTAATGTTATTAGCCGACAGGCTCTCCCATGAAGTTGGTTGCAACCTGAATTTGTCTCACACCGGCAAATAACTCCCAGAAAATGATTTACGTGGTTCGGTAAATTCCGTGGTTTTCTGATAAACAACTTTGTGAAAGTGGTTTTAGGCGACTGATATGCATGTCTAATACAAGCACGCCTAGGAGTGGAGACATAAATCACCATCACCGTTATTGGTAGACAATTGAAGAGGCTCTGCGTAGAGTGGAAAAAGGGAGGAGAATTACCATTCATGTTGGCAGATAATTGACCATGCATTTGTGAGAGGGGAGAAGGTGGAGCAAGAAAACTATCGCAAACACTGTTATAACTATTGGCTAATAGTTGAAGATGCAATGCTCAAACCTGTGATAATTGTTCGTGCCTACTCCACCTAGCCAGTAATTTCTAGATCATCAACCTTGATCGCTAGTTACAGTTCAAATTGTGATTACAATCATGGGAGGGCTCCCACAAGAGGTGAATAGACAGAAAGTGATTAAGGATGAGAGAGCATTCGTGTGGTTATGGTCAAGTGGCTTCCCCCATTTGTCGATGTTGTTGTTGTTGCTTCCCTCCATATGCCTACTCGTTTAAGTCCATTCCATACTTTTGCTCTTCCTCAAATATTTGTTGGATGGCGTCACAGCGGCAACTACGGTACTAGTGGAGCTTCTCCTACAACTCTTGGCAGCACCTATCTGTACTGCTCCTCCCCCCCCCAACATGAAATCTCTACACTCATTCAGCCGACTGGGGTCACACTCTTTCTACCTCCACCACTGGTTCCTCTCCTCCTCGTTGCGCTCAACCACCGCAGCCACCATGCTCAGTGACATCATGAGCACCAACACCCATTTTGCCAATATTTGCTACCTCTTCAAGAAAAACAATTGAAATTCTGGTGCAAGAAAGAGATATCTTGGACTCAGAGTAGATGAAGATCCGTGGTTTGAGAAGAAGGTGAGGAGGAAAAGGGAGAAGTAGTGGACGATGTAGCCTGGGTTTTTTGTTATGGGAGAGAGATGACAACAACAGAGCTCTTTGAAAAAAATCCCTTAAAAAATACTTGTTACATTTCAGGTTATAACATGTGTTTACAATTCTGCAATCTATTTTTATCTTGCTGGTAGTCGAGTGGCTGTGTTCGGCAGAGCCCATTTAACTACAGTAGTGCACTGATTTTATTGTGAGTATATATTTTCCTTTAGCTATAATGTCATCCATACTAGTATTTTTTGTGTTTTTAATATTCAATGCTCAGTAAACTATAGCTAAAACTCACAGGGCTACAAATATTCAATGAAAATCATGTATGATCCAATAATATGTATAGCTTGGAAGACATATATTAATGGAATTGATATATTTATTGCTTCTTTCGCTTTAGATAAATTATTTTAATTATATTTAACCCAAATACAATTCTAAAAAGTAAATAAAGAATTTATACAATATAATTCATATTGTAATGGGCACCCCTGGATGTCCCAAAAAACTAAACCAAATTGCTGAAAGGAATTATGTCAAACAGTTTGCATTCAACTTCTTATTTCTCCGTTTAATGTTTTAAACCCCTTATAATTTCGAAAATCAAACATTTATTGTTTGTTGTGTTTCGTGCATGGAATTGGTATCATACAACATAAACAAGAAAGCAACTACAATGATATGCAAAGTGGAAATGAACTGCTGCTAATAAAATGTTATTTTCAGAATTCATAAAATCAAATACATAGCAGATTTATCAACTCACTAATTACTTCAGCAATATTGTCATAATACTCCAGCCCATGCTTACGAACTTGCTGCTACAATACTTTGTCCTCCAATCAGTCCACTACCTTCATAATACCATTCCCTCCAAGCGGCATAAGCGTCGGACAAGTAGTGAAGAAGATATGAGCAAAATATCAAATCTGCCTGTAGCCGGAAATGCAACTAAACTGCCTGATAATGAAGCCAATAAGAAAGAATTCCAAAGGCCAAACCCCAAGGGAATGACGTCTAGAATGTTACAAGAGAGGATAGACGTCCTCAAATGCCGAAAACAAAGCTGCAACTCACACACCAATTTCTTCTCATATTCCACCTGTCTAATGAAGCCACAAATGCTTCCTTTTATTCTATTCCCACGGGTCTCCTCAACTCATATGGGCAATGTGGGATAAAAGATGTGTAATATAAAACATATATTAAAATACCCCTTATGTCTCCCTTGGGTACACATCACCATAAAATATATATTAAAGTAACACTTTAATATTTTACAATTAAATTAGACGTTACTTTAATAAAAATTCAGGCATTAAAATGTATTAGCAATCGGACTCCGAATAATGCGAGTGATAGCTCATCGAAAAGCTCTCACCGAGGAGTATCGAGTCCAATCACCAAAATTGACCTGCACTGTGTCCTACCGACTTACTAAAAATAGTAAGTATGCCTGAAACTAAGTAAATCAACTTCGTTTTGGCCCAAACTGAAAATGACTAGGCCAAAACACTCCAAGATCCCATTAAACCCTTCGTTAGCCCTCGGGACCATGTAGAACAAGGCTAACGCGCACACACTTGGTCAACTGCTAAAATGGGGACATTACACATATGTTATTCCTATGGAAATCAAATCTTAAAAATGTACATTTTTTAATTTGGCTTTTGTCTTCGTATCTTCAAATATTTCCATATCTTAATTATGTATATTTGACTTTTTTCTTATTATCTTCAAAGATTTACCAAGCATATGAAGAAATTTTAAATTAAATTTTCTATATTTTTATCTAATTATTATTTATAATTATCTCAAAATTAGTTTTTTAATATTTTTTTCCTAATTACTTTAGGTAATATAAAGTAATTTATAAAGTTTTAATACTCTTAATGTAATTGTTGTTAAAGAATTTTGAGTGACAACATAAAGGATAAATAGTTTTGAAACAAAAGTAATTTGTATTAACTTGTTGTAAAAATTATCATATTGTTTTGTCTGCGCCAATCAAATTGTTAATAAATAATCTTGAAATATTATAAAATTTAAAATATGTCATTTTTATTATATAAAATCAAATGTGTGTAATAAACAATCCTATTTTCAAATAGAGAGTTTTAGAATTCTTTTTCATTTACTTAAACAAGTATTTGACTAATTTTTTATTCATTTCTTTCAATAATTTTTCCTTTTTCTATAGGTAGTACATTTCAAACAAATAGTTCACTTAAGATCTCATACATTTAAACATATTTTTTCACTAATAGATTTCCACATCACTCACTTTTGCAATTCAACATATTTGTATAATGCTAATTTTATATTTCCTTTTATTAAATATATCTTTAAATATTATTTCAAATAGAAACCTATCAGCTACCCTTGCACCTCCTTTTGAGTGCAAGTGCTAGTTATATTATTAAGCAACTTCTAATATTGGTGATCTAGCAAGATTTCTGGCTTCAAACATGGGCATCCTTTACACGATGGGATCAACGTCTCTTCAGTAGGAGCCATCTTTGCAGCTGATTTAAACATTTTGATCAGACAATTATCCATCATTTATTAATTGAAAAATATGAAAAAATTATACTGTATAATGAATAAATTTAAAAATATAGTTTTGTACCTTTTGCCATTAGTATCCTCCCATTTTGGATGGCACTGTCTCAATTGTAAACAAAATTGCTATGGTTGTATGCATATGCATGTAACATACCTTCCATCCATTGTCCCTCCATCCAACTCCTATCAGTTATCTCATTCTTCCACTTCCGTAATTCATTTTCTCCACTTAGTGAAATGTTGGCAATTCTACCTTTCACAATAGAATTTATTTCATCTGGTCTTGGCTAGAAAAATATGAACATAGATACCTGGTTCATAATCCCAGCATCGAGTTAGTTGGAATTAGAATCATCCTGTGTCCAATAATTAGGTGCCCTGTAGTAGACATGGGTTGATTAGGAAAGAATGTGTACATTTCATTCACGAGTTTCCCTACTATCAAATTTTTAATTTTTACTATTTAAGAATGCATTTTGAATATTAATGGAAGTAAGAATGATTTTTAAAATAAATTATATTTGTATTTAGTTGTATTAAATAATTAAAAATGGGTGTACTTTTAATTTGTATATTATTTTATAGTTATATAGTTAATTTTAATTATTAAATAATTATATTGTAATATATATTGATTATATTATAATAAAGTTCATTATGTAAAAGTTAATTAAAATAATTGAACTAACAAATCTAAATTTATGAGAAAAATATTAAATATTTTTTTTAATGAGATATAAGTTTAATTAATTGAAAAATATTAAAATTACTTAATTAAGAAATATTTTAAATTTAATTGGTTTTTTTTTAAAAAGTGAACTTTTTAATTGAGTCTTTAATACTTTATCAAAATATTGAAAATTTCTTAAATTTCAAAGACAAGAAACAAAAGAAACAAGTGTCATCTTTAATGTTTTAATTAAAAAATAAATCTAAAAATAAAAGCAATATATATCTTTATATTGTTTAATAAATAAAACATTTTATAATATTTATTAAAAAACTAATCTTTATTTATTTATTTTAAATATATTAAATTTGTTTCTCTACTTATTATATATAGTTTTAACAAAATTTATTAACTTGTAATCAATTCTTAAGAAAATTGGCAATTGGACATGGAGGCTTGGTTCTGATATTAGTGTGCACCCAGAAGGTTGCTTGCTTTGTTTTTTTTAACTATAGAGGTTTAATGTTCTTTTTTCTTTTGAGTGTTTTTAATGTTCTATTTCACTGAGTTATACGAAACATTATAAACTTAATTATGGTGCATGTGGCATTTAAATACATCATTAATTTGATTAACCTGTAGATGCCAGAATTGGCCCCTTATTTCTTAAATTTAGTTCCTTTTCTTTGTAGTTGATTAACCTATGCCCTGTCAGTTGTCTCATCCTTCCACTTCTGTAATTCATTTTCTCCAATGAAATGAAATTTAAATGTTGGCAATCCTACCTTTCACAAATTGTGTCAAATATTTAATTTTTACTATTAAGAATGCTTTTCAAATATTAAAAGAAGTAAGAATGGTTTCTATAAAAAAATTATATTGTATTTAGATGTATTAAATAATTAAAAAAATCATGTATTTTTTATTTGTATATTATTTTATAGAAATGAAATTTAAATGTTGGCAATCCTGCCTTTCACAAATTGTGTCAAATATTTAATTTTTACTATTAAGAATGCTTTTCAAATATTAAAAGAAGTAAGAATGGTTTCTATAAAAAAATTATATTGTATTTAGATGTATTAAATAATTTAAAAAATCATGTATTTTTTATTTGTATATTATTTTATAGTTATATAGTTAATTTTAATTATCAAATAATTATATTGTAATATATTAGTTATATTATAATAAAGTTTATTGTGTAAAATTTAATTAAAATAATTGAACTAAAAAATGTAGATTTATGAGAAAATATTAATTATTTTGTTAAATGAGATATAAGTATAATTAATTGAAAATATATGACAATTATTTAATTAAGAAATATTTTAGATTTAGTTGATTTTTTTTTTAATTGAAATTTTAAATTGAGTCTTTAGTACTTTCCCAAAATATTGAAAATTTATACTCTTAAATTTCAAAGACAAGAAACAAGTGTCATCTTTAATATTTTAATAAGAAAAATAATTCTAAAAATAAAAGAAATATATATCTTTATATTGTTTAATAAATAATTTTTTTATAATATTTATTAAAAAATATTTTTAATTTATTTATTTTAAATATTTGAAATTTAATTCTCTACTTATTATATATAGTTTTAACTAAATTTATTAACTTCTAATAGATTCTTAAGAAAATTGACAATTGTAATTAAAAACTGACCTCAATTTGTTATTTCTGAAAACTCAATACTTAATGATTACCATTACAAACAACTCTATATGAAAATATAATAATTTTTTATTTCTTTTATTTTTTTTACATAAATTTAACAATTTGGTGGAACTGAACTTTAGTTAGTTTTATACTATGAAAATTATTTGATATTTTAGATTTATTTAAATATAATTTATTTTTATTTTTATAATTGCAAGAATGATGTGCAATAATATGAATATGTTAATGATTATATATATATATATATATATAGTTTTGATCTTTAGTTTATCTCCTTTGATATTTGATTAGATTTATCTTTCTCCAAGTATTTGTTTATTTATTAAAATCTAGCTTTAGTTATGTAATTTAACTTTCTTGTGAGTATTGTGCTAAATCATTTTATTTTGGAGTTGATTTTGCAATTATAGGCTCAATCCCTAATTCAATTTATACACCATTCAATTCAGTCATTACCACTAAAATTACAGAAATTATCTCTACCAAGTATAAACCATTTTTATGTGAAAATATGCCAAGAATGGGGCGGAGCCCCTAGTCCAGTTGGCTAAATCTTCCCTATTGCAAGGGGTTGGTCACAAGTTCTAGTCTCCCCTGTCCCTGTGGTAACAGTGGGTGTGTTGCACCAGCACTACCGGTCATGTTAAAAAGTTTATAGGGGGGCGTGCTGCACCTGATTCTTGTAGTCTAAGAATTTTTTATAAAAAAAAATGCCAAGAACATTAATGTAGACTAAAAGTATTCACTAATTTTAAATCATTCATTTAATACTTACTAACATTTCTACATTATTAATAAATCAAGTTTCATGTCACCTATCAAATAATTCTAAAATATATCAATTTATGTTAAAAAAATTAGATATAAAGAAAATAAATTTAATTTTTAACTTTTAAATAATTATATTACAATATATTAAACATATAACTATAATAATATAATATAGTAAATATATTATAATATTATCACTTAAAAATTTAAATTAAATATATACCTATAAAATAATATACAAATTATAAATACACTTAAAAAAATTTATTTAATACATCTAAATATAAATTATTTTATTTTATTTTTTATAAATATTCTTAGTTCCATTAACAATATTAATAATATACCAAAATGCATTATTAAATAATAAAAATTAAAAGTTTGACACAACTTGTGAAAGACACGATTGCCAACATTTAAAGTTCACTAATGATAGAGAGAATGAGTTACAAAAGTGGAAGGATGAGATAACTAATAGGAACAAGGTACATGAACAATGGATGGGAGGTATGTTACATACATACAACTATAGGAATTTTGTTTATGATTTAGATAGTGTCATTTTGGACTATGATTCCATAATTGCTCTAGTGTGACATCTAGGGGCATTGTTCCTATTCATGAGGATTTCTGAGAAAGTAGCCAATTACCCAATTAGGTTATCAAAGTTCCCTATAAATTTGATGTCCATTTGATTGTGTCCACAAGAACTGACTTTTTAATTTTGATGCTCTTGTGATTGTCATCGTTGCTTTCTACCATTTAAATTTGATGTCTAAATACTCATTACCACTATTCTACTTTATGAATGTAATGTTTATATGAATGTCACCACAATTTTATTCTTTGAATTTGATGTTCATGTGATCACCTTATTTGATTTAATGAAGTTAAATTTGGCATTCAAACGACAATTTCTTCAAAATTTTAGGTTTAAATTTGGCAAATGTTTTGTAACCTTTAACTAGTACTACTTCTAAATTTGACATCCTTTGGCTACCATCTAAAAATGATGAGATTTGAATTTGATGTCTATATGAATGCTATTTCTTCAACAAGTAAAAGTTGAATTTGATGGGAAATAACCTATCATGAGTATCACAAATTCTACAATCCTTCAACTACTAAATTTTAAGAATATTTTTCTTGCTTTCAATCTTATAGTTATTTATTGATATTTTATAAGAACATAATTTAGTAAATTTTTATTGAATTGAAGTATCATTTGTTGTTGAAGAAACTAGTCAATAACAACAATCATGATGTAGTGGAAGTAGAGAAGAAACATCTATTATTGTGTGAGTTGAACATAACAAGAATTTGAAAAAAGAAACAAGTACATTATTCTAAAATTCCTTCTTGATAGACAAATAATAATCTTTCTCAAAAATAAGACAACCCTAAACCATGGCATTCAAATTATTTCCCAACAATTACTTTTTCTTTAAAAAAAAAAAAAAACCTTCAACCAATTGAATAATAAAAAAGATATTATATTAAAAAAATTTAAATATTTTTACATATCCAAATTATTCAACTTCCTTAAGGGTCTGTTTGATTCATGGAATTTAAAAAACCTAGATTTCTACTTAGTTTAGCCAAATCAAGGTTTTGTATATCTTCATTTTGATTTTTGAGATTTTACTTGAAACCATTCGTCTTACTCAGAAGATGTGTGTCAAGACACATATTTATGCATTTCAAAAAGTAGTCCAATCTATTGTTTTTACACTACTTAAAAACCAAAATTAGGTTTTGATTTTCAATTCCTACATTTTTTATTAAGTTGGAAAACCTGATTTTGAGGCAAAATTGGAAGTCCCGTATGCTAATTCCATTTTGCAAATTTTAAAACAAAAGCACAATTTTTCACATCTGAAATTTGAAAAAGTCAATCCCTGTCATCTTCGGGTTGTATAGATTCAACCTCTCTAAGGCCCCGTTTGGTTGCTGGAAGATGAGGGCCAAAACCGGGTTATCAGGGGCAAAACCAGGTTTTGCAAAAAAACTTTGTTGTTTGGTTGGTTAAAATTATAACCCGGTTTTCAATTTCATCTTCCAATTTTGGTCAAAAATTGGAAGAAGTTTCTTCCAGTAAAAAGGTGGAATTCGAAATTAAAACCAGGTTTTGAATTTTATGACAGTTTTTTTAATAATATTGTGGGGTCCACAATATATTCATCTTCCATGTCAACCAAACGGACCATTGGCTTTCCAAACCACAAAACCAGGTTTTCGAAAACCTGGTTATAAGATAACCTGGTTATGTCAAAATTTCATCTTCCCCAACCAAACGGAGCCTAAATTATTTTAAAAATTTCGAACCCAAGAATATAGTCTGATCGATTTGTAATCCCCAATATTTAAAAAGCTACATGGGCCAAATAGCTATGCCATTAGACCATACTCTTTTTCTCCCACAAGAGTTGACTAAATTTCAAAATAAATAATGTCTCCACAATCTGGTACTGGAATACCCCACCGCTTTCAATGGAAACGCCATGTTCAAACGAGTCCGTGTATCAAATTATTTCGTAGATTTCACGTCTCTTAGAAAACCCGCAAAAAATTTCAATCTCACATGCGAAACCCACTGGCAAAAATTGTTCTGTTTTTATCTACTGAAATATTCGTAACCTGTTTAGTATATTATTTGACAGCTATGGTGAATAACTCAAGTAACCCAGCTGTTTTATTCTGTCAAATCCTTGGCAGGATGAGAAAGAAATTATAGAGAGATCAAAATCCATTGGTGAGCAAGATGTATCACACAGTGCGCTCAGGTTGAAGAAAATGAAGTTCAAGAATTTTCGACATGGCCGACTGATGGGCGTCATCATAATCATTGCTGCAGCTTGCCTACTGCTGGAAAATGACAGTCTTTCCCGGTGTTCACTGTTTGCAGAGGCAGCTTATCATTTTTCACATGTAGTTGAGGAGCAGTGTTTATCTTTTGCAAGAGAGGCAGCTCCCTGCTCGGAGGATGATGGCACTTGGCTCTTTCACCTTCCAAATAAATTCAGTCGTCTGCTCTCTGGACAATGGGAACAGCAGAAGGGCTCTGCGCCTCTTTTACCATTACTAACACATTCCCATGATCAACATGAGGAGGAAAATGTTTTGAAATTGGCTTCTTTATCTCTGTATCCCCGAATCGCAGATTTCCTCTGCTTCCAAATTTCCAAAGTTGCGAGTTTTACCGCATCCCTCTGCTTCCACATATCCAATAGCAAAAGAAGTCTATTCCATAGCAATGTCTGGAAATCGGTCTATGGAAATCAACGAGGACGTGTAATTCAGCTCTGCATTAGTTTCCAAAGAATTTTCACAGAAACCAATGACGGTGAACAAAATCTGTGTTTTTTGGGGCGATCGAAGGTGCCCCTGTGGCATTTCAATGCTTCTTCTCACAACAACTGGTTGGTGCCTAATTCACTGGAAGATCATGATGACCAAATTCTACTTGGCATGCAAATTCTGCCAAGCGATGGACTGACAACCAGAAATATTGTTGCATGATTGACAAGCTTGCGTGCTTTGGATCTCCCAATTTTCTTTGATCCTATGGACATCGCCTTCCTACTCGATTACTCGCCACCCTACAAATTCATTACTGAGAACATGGTGGAAAGCGCCTGCAATGCACAGGTCCATGAGGAAAAGTTCACAGATCTGGAGTTGTATCAAGGAAAAAATCAACAGTGCAAATTCTTAAGGTCGTTATTGGATCGTCGGAGTTTGGAGGGAGTTCCAAATTGGCAATGCAAAAGCCTAGCAGAGTATTGTAGCAGGGTTGGTCCTTTCTCCAATCAAGGGGGCCTCAACAACTCTACAATTCTTTTTCAAAGATTTGAATGTTTTGGATACAGTGCAGATCTTGGTATTAATATCAGTGCCGCCATTCGTGTTGTGCCTGCAGGAGGAGAAAACAGCATGAGCAGCGGTGGAACAGTTCGAGAGGATCAAAACAATATTTGGATTCAAGGAACGTGGAGCAAAGCATCTCCTGGTAAGATTTGTATGGTGGGATGCCTTGAATATTCTGCCCTTACCCCTTCCCCTGCTTGTGAGTTGATAGATTCTCTCTACTTTCTGAGATCTCTTTCACTCAAGCAGCGCAACATGGTGGTGGGTTCTATTTCTAGCATTCACACGGATTCCTCCAAGGCGTTTTATCCTCTCTCGATTGAGAACCCGATACAGCCTGGTATTTCTCTGCCTTATGGTTTCGATGACGAAATGTCATACAGCTACACAAAAAAAAAAAATTTGACAGAGACCATGGTTGATCTAGCACGGTTGCATCTATTCAGATATCCGTGGAAGAAGGAATGATAGTCCAGGAATAGTTTTTATATCTTAGGCAGAGATCTCTCACTGCACTCAGCCACAGCTTCCAGAGGAATAAATTCAAAAACTATGATGAATCTGGATATAATCGCTATTGAGAACTTTGTGGGGATGGATCTATCAGATACATCAGAGAGCTACAACTATGGAAGGCACTCTTGCCTCTTGAAGGAAGACCAAACATCTCAAGAAGAAAAGACGTTGCTCAAAGTGGCAGCACAGCTGAAATTGCAGGGGATTGTTCTTTCCCTATTCTAGCTACTCGTTGAGGGTGTTTACGATCCGCAAACGGGCAAGATGGATCTCATAGGTTGCCGTGATATTCAGGCTAAGACCGAAATTCTTCAGAGAAATAGGAGCATTCATGTAGAGGATGGTCTCGATTGTGAAATTGAACTAAAATTGCAATAGCCACCAACCAAATTCAGGCTTTTCATAGATCGATCTGTGAAAGCGTTAATTTGAAGCAGCCGAAGAGAGGACGATCCACTCTATTTCTAGAAAGCAGAGTTCCACACAACACAAATTTTCTACATTGGAGAGACAGTAGAGCTGATTCCTCCCATAATTTTGGAGTCAGTGCTGAAGATTTTGTGTCTTTGCTTTGGAAGTGCCTGTATAGTGAGCCAATAGCTGTATGTAAGGCAAAATGCAGAGGCAGGTGCATACACTTCATTTGTAATGGTGGGCATCCAAGGTTTCAGTTTTTGTATTTCTCTTATAGCTGGGATTGATTACTTTTACTTCAAAAGCGCAGATCCCCTTTTTCAATAGCAACAGTATACGTGTCTACCAGTACCTAAGCAAAACCCTCCTCCCCTGTTTGATATCTTAAACGATGCCATGCTTTTGCTCGCATTTACCTTCACAATCAGACTTTTTTCCACCATTTGGCAATCTCGCCTTCGTTTCCCCCAAATACCAAGCGAAAAAGGGGTGCTTGTCCGTTGCGGAGTTATATACGCCATTGTCTTTGTCTTTCAAATTCGTGATAGCATTGCTCAAGCCCGCCATAATGCTGGAAACGAATTCGGCTCTTCCTTCAATTACGGTCGGCATACTGATTGGAAGGAGGCACTTGGACCATACGTGCGAGTGATTCAGGAATTCTTTTTGGTTCCTCAAATTTATTCGATTCCTTAATTGAAATATAATGGTAAATCTCTGAGGAAGTTTTATTATGTTGGGATTACTGCTCTATGCTACATTCCTCAAATATATAATTACGCGTACAATCGCCACTCCCACCTGGGAATTGCGTTGATTACCGTTGTAATTGTGGCTGTCATGGCTTGCCGTCGGCTAAGTGGAGCAAAACACGAAGAGGCGAGGAGGTGAGACGAAGATGGTGCTCAAATTATGAATAATCAGAGTTTTTGGTAATGTAACCACAAATGTATTCGTAGCTGATTCTATTCAGTCTTAAAACCTTCATTCAGCCTGTATGCGTGTACTTCTAAATAATCCGTCGAATGGTTTCTTATGAGTTCCGTCTATTTTATAGGTGGAGACTATAGTTTTCAATCTACTATTTCCTATTAGGCTGGGGTCCTATGGAAGCCAGCTTCCTCAAAAAAACAGCTGCACCAACTAAGATTTTTAAGGAAATTTGTAAGCTGAGAGGTCCTATGGATTTTATAATTTGAGTTTCAGCTCTCCAATTTAAGGAAAAAATTTGTAAAATTTATTCTATGATAAAAGAATTTTTCAATTTTAAAGTCTCAATTTTTGACAAATGGCTAAATTTTTCTCTAAGCTGGTGGAGCTATTGCCAGCCCCACCCCATCTTCATCTGCTTCCTAAAAAATTGGCGCTCCTATTATGAAGGGAAAGATTCTAATTAAACTTGTAGCCCCTCAAAAAAATTCTTATGGGACCACCTGTACCTAAAAAATAGACCTATAGCCCCCCTCATGGGACCTCTACGTTAGTCCTTGTTTTTGTAGTTGTGCAGTTTGTAAAACATTTCATTTAAACTACAATGTTGCTAAGTTTTCTCATTAAATGAAATTTATGAATGTATTTTATCAAGTTTCCACAATCCATTTATCTTTCTAGATTTGATTGGGTAAGTGATTTTTAGCATCAACGTTTCAGATCACACTCTGTGATCCATCATCAGGATGAGAGAATGTGATATGAAACGTTGATACTAAAAATCACTTACACAATCAAATCCAGAAAGATAATTGTTGAAATTTATGAATTTAATTTTTTGCAATTTGATTGGATAAGGTCATTTTTCCAGGCAGTCTTTTTAATTTTCTTGTGTACCAATTTAAGTGAAAATAAGGTTTGACATTTGGCAAAGGTGCCAAACATGTCATTTTGGATGTTTTTTGTGGCATTATGCTACGTGCCTAGTGACATATGTAATTACACTATCCTATGTTTAATCTACCTCCTCCTCACATCTATGTGTAACTTTATTTTTGGTGAAATAACAAAATTGGTTGTGGACCAGGGTACGCAAACTCGCCATTCTTCTATAATTTTGAGCTTTGTTAATGTGATTTCATTTCAAAGTATATGACTATTTCTTGTACAAAACATTAAAATTCCTAAGCTCGCTTCAATTTGAAAATTATTGTTGCTAATTTGTTTATTTTCAATTTATTCAGAAGATAAGCTACAAAACCTTTGGAAAACTTTAGTTTCTAAGGTTAGATTTGAAATGGTGGCTTTTTTCTGAAAGAAATTGATAAATTCAAGGTGTTTCCCTTATTTTATACCTTTTTCATTAGCAACTCAAATGTTTATAATGTCTTATAAAAAAATATTGTTGTGTTTTGAGAATGTAATGGACACCCAAGAATGCCCAAAAGCTGAATCAATAGCTGAAATTATGTTAATTCTGAAAATGCTGTAGTCAAGTACAAAGAGATGTATTCCAAAGGCCAATCCCCAAGGGAATGATGTCTAGAATGTTACAAAAGAGGATGAACGTCCTTTATTGCCAAGAAAGGTATGTGGTTCACACATCCAAGCTCTTATCAATGCAATTCACAATCATCCGATGATCAACAATGAGACTTTCAGCCCTATTTATCCTTTTCCTCCACCCTTGTAGAAGAAACTAAAACATTAATTAATTGCAAGAGCTAGAAGCTTCCTCCTTCCAATAATTAATGCATTCTCTAGAAACTCCTCCCTAGCAATAATATATTAAATCACGAGAGGCTTCCATCCTTTCAATAATTAATACATACTCTAGAAGCTGCTCCCTTGTAATTAAATTAATTAAATACAAAGTCACCTTTTAATCTTTAATTTAATGACTTTATAAGAAATTAACTTAATTTTCTCTTATGCTCCACTTAGACTTTGGAGAACGTGAATGCCAAAAGATGAGATCATTACAAATCCGCCCTCCTTGAAATTGCTTGTCCTCAAGCAATTAAGCAACATAATGAACTCCAACCTTAATGTAGGTACACATTGATACCACTGATGAAGGTACGCTTTGATACCACTGACAAAGGGCCACACCACCCTTACTAACTCATGACAAAGAATGCAACAAGATCTCTCAAGATCCAATCCAAACCCAAGCTAGTCCAGATCCACACTCTGGTAGAAACCTCTGAGATCTCAACTTGTACTTGCAAGCCACCAAGCAACCTCCTTGTTTCTAAACTGCAGCCACTAGCTCTTCTCCAACTTATCCAAAATCCAAGTGTAAACTGCCTCACATTCGACGCTCTGTCTACACACTCACAACTCCATCAGAATCCTGCTATAAACTGCCTCACATTCGGCGCTCTGTCCATAGACTCAGGAAAACTCACTCTTCACTTTCTCCTTCTCTTTTACACCTTCCAAAGCTTCTCCTTCTCAAGCTACTCCTTGAGCTTCTACTCCTCAAACTTCTCCTTGAGCTTCTATTTCTTGAGCTCCTTCTTGAGCTTGATTTAGAAATGCTCATATGCCTTGCTTAAATAGGCACTTACCACCCCATGCATGACTTATCCACAACCTTCTAGAATTCCTCCACAACCTTCTACAACTTCCATAACTTTCTAGAATTACAACTAAGCACCACCATGTGGCCCAATTAGAAAATCACATTTCCTTTATGGATCACAACAAATATTAAATGCAAGATTTAAGAAACTTTCCACGAGCTTCTAAGATGCCAGCTACACACCTCGATTAATGTAATGACAACTATTTTTCTTATTTTTCTATTTATGCCACCTATGCACCTCGAAAATAAAAATCCTCTTTTCCTTTCTTTTCTCCTTTTTCCTTATTTATTTTTTTATTATTTCTTCTTTAATTTTCGTCACTTTCTCTCTCCTCCAGATTTTTTTTTTTTTTTTTAATTTTAAAATTTTTTTTCCAATTTTTTTTTTTTTTCCAATTTTTCCATGCAAGATGCTCCTGCATCAAACCTCCACCTGGATCCCAATATATGATTTCCATATGGAAGTTAAACCAACTGCAAACTAGCATAATCAAAATCAACCCCTGCAGCCTAGCATTCAAAACTTGTGCTGATGAAGTTAGAATGTCACTAGAAGGAAACTCTGTAGAAGATCTATGAAACATCTTCTCCTTTGTATCCATCCACATAATATATATTGGATTGGAATGCTAATCATCACCATCATGCATTGAAAATGATGTAGCTGCAGGTGAACCATATGTACTCATGCCAATTCTATCAACATTTGGTCTAGTCACATCAAAAGATACGGACATAGGAACATCATTAACTGCCACAACAGAAAGTTGAACCAGATCTATAGTTGATGAAAACTCATAATCATCAACACATGCACCATCATTAGAACACACATCAACAACTGCATGCATACTGCTAAACTCCTCTTTGGATAGTTCAACTAACATAGAAGTGGTTGCTAATATGACAGTATCATTGCATTCTCCTAATTCCACAATTGTTGCATCACCATTCCCTAATAAAGCTTCATATGTGGACTCCTGACTCTCACCAACATCATAGATAGGTGGCTCTATATGTGTCTCGATCCCACCTAAGGAATCAACTACCTCTTGCACTAGAGCACCATATAGATCGTCAATATTGATGCCCATTTGTCTAGCCATAAGCTACAACATCATATCCATTTGCCTATTTTGCTTCTATAATGTATCCAATAACTTGAACATTACATTTTCCTAATTTGGACTGATATACATTTTGTCAAACTTATTCGGCTATCCCAAATTCCATATAAGACCTTCATAGGATGGTAGGACTTAAAGCTCTAATACCATTGCAATGGACACCCAGGAATGCCCAAAAGCTGAATCAACTGCTGAAATTATATTAATTCTGAAAATGTTGCAATCAAGTACAAAGAGATGTATTCCAAAGGCCAATCCCTAAGGGAATGACATCTAGAATGTTACAAAAGAGGATGAACGTCCTTTATTGCTAAAAAAGGTATGTGGTTCACACATCCAAGCTCTTATCAATGCAATTCACAATCATCCGATGATCAACAATGAGACTTTCAGCCCTATTTATCCCTTTCCTCCACCCTTGTAGAAGAAAATAAAACATTAATTAATTGCAAGAGCTAGAAGCTTCCTCCTTCCAATAATTAATGCATTCTCTAGAAACTCCTCCCTAGCAATAATTAATTAAATCATGAGAGGCTTCCATTCTTTCAATAATTACTACATACTCTAGAAGCTACTCCCTTGTAATTAAATTAATTAAATACTAAGTCACCTTTTAATCTTTAATTTAATGACTTTATAAGGAATTAATTTAATTTTCTCTTATGCCCCACTTAGAATTTGGAGAACGTGAAGGCCAAAAGATGGGATCATTACAAATCCACCCTCCTTGGTGTTTTGAGAAATTCTCAAATGGGAAAGTATTTTACATTGCCTTGTTCAAAAAAAATTGATGATTTTATCATCTATATATAGTCTTTTGTTTTCTACAATCTGCATAGTGTTTTATTTTCTATAGTCTCTAACTCCGTGAATAATTGTAGTAAGAAATCTAATTCTACTTTTGGGTCAAGTTTATGTGATATTCCCTAATATATTCTCAAATTTTGTCTTAAAATGTCACTCTTTTCTAAATTCAATACAAGTACATTATATCAAATAGTTCAATGGTATGTGTATAATTCCATGATTAGGATATTTTCAATAGCAATGTCTTCATAAATGTAGAGATCAAGTACTTGTTCATTTATTTTTTCTAATGACTATCATCACTCAACTAGATTTCTCTCAATTACACTTCCATGGATTCATTAACAAGATTGCTACTAACTATAGACTAGACCTTTCTAATAATTGAAGATTATTTAGAAAATATATTAATAGTTTATGATTGTAGGATTTGTTGATAACATAACCTATTATTGTGTCTGTTGGATGTGACTTCCTTATTTTTCTAAATGTGTATTGTTCATTCCTCAAGACACTTATATTATATTGTGATTATTGTCTAGGCACACTAACTCAATCCAGTTATTATTTTTTCCCATAGAATCCATATATTAGGTCATGGTCTAACTTATTATTTTCTTCTTTGAGAAATTATATGAAATTTGGTCTTTATGCCAAAATGTTTGAATCACTCTTCCATTCTCTTGTACTACATCCATTGTTTAGGGTCAATACTTTAGCTAGCATGAAATGCATAGTGAGCTGCATCATAATACTTGTTAATATTGATACTCATGATTTGTTCACTTGCATAGTATCTTATTATGAAGCTCCCCCTACCTTCAACAAAGTATGAATGAATGGATAACCTTCTCTATGAAATTATCATGATATGTTTTCATTCCACAACATATTAGGACCGTTGATATTTTCTCCCTATTGTATATTTTCTCCTTCTTGTACACTGACTGTAATATATAAAGTGATGAATCTACTATTTTCTCTGCAAATAACTTTCCAATTTATATCTTGATTTCCTTTCATTTCATTCATATTTTTCCATTAGGATTCTTCATTTCCCTATTAATGTTAGTGTTGTTCATGTAATCTCCTTGGACTATGACTATCATTCTTGGAAGATGCAACCTCTATCTGTGAATGCACTCTCTATGGATGCAACATCTGTGCACTTCAAAAATGTGATTCTTTATTTGCAACTAACTGAATATGTAGAATATTATTGTCGAATATAGTTTGGAGTGGTAATATATCATGATCACAATCTCATAATGGCAAGGATGGGTTGTTAAATTACTATACATTAATTTACTAATTTGGATAGAATAATTTCAGATTTTTTAAAAAAAATTGAGAATCTTTTCTATGGTAACAAAAATATATATTCACTTCACTTTTGAAGAAATTAAATGAAGTAATTTAAAATTAGAATTTTTATAAAGTTGTAGTTTCCTACATTCAATTATTAATAATAATATTAAATCTTTTTCAATATTATATATGAACAAATTAGTTTCATAAAACTTATAGATCTATTAGGAAACAATTAGGATGTGCATAGTGACTATGCCTGAATATTTATTGGGCATAATGTTCAATATTAAATATATAATTATTACCTTTAGTTTTACTATAGAAACAATTTTCTTGAGAAAATTCTTTTCAAACAACTATGTAAATGAATTATATTATCCTTTTTTGTCAATAGGCGGGACTATAGCTCTATAGAGATCTTATTTCTAATGTGATTTCCCACTATTTAGGCTTACTATATGGAATTGTGTTAGTCTAATGATATTCTATAAACTGTTCAAATTATAAATAATATGAGTTTTTTAAATGTATTAGTAGCTGATTTCATTTTTCTTTAAATAAGGAGGCATGTACATCTAATATCATTTTTTATTGTTTAATATGTGAAATTGTGTAATGATTTTCTATAAACTATTCAAATTATGAATAATAATATCTTTATTAATGTATTTTTAAGTGATTCTATTTTGAATTTTAGACTTCTTTGAGTCTACAGGAACATACTTTTAAATAGTTGTTGAATGGCTTCTTTTTTCTAATGTCATTTTCTATTTGTTTACATTTGATTTATTGGATTTACTTTAGTATTGTGTAAATATAATGATTTTCTAGAAATATTTTTATTTATAGATTATCGTATATTAAAATTTAACATATTGTTTCTCTGAACATTAAAATATTCAATTGTAATATGGACATTAGAGTTTGTTTTAATATTTAAGATAGTTGTTACATTGCTATTTTATGCTTATTATATAAAAAGAATATAAATTTAGTCATAGTTTCATACATTACAAAAGTATTCAAAATAAACTAAATTGTATTTGATTCATTATTGTAAACAAGTTCTGCTTGTAGTTGGAGTCCCTGTCGCTCGCAAACAATTGACCTTATATAGTATTGTTTATGTTGGATTGATTCTATAGATAATTAATATTATTTTATGTCTATTATGATGACATTAATATTAGAAATCCTAAGTTTAAAATATATAGTTTTATGGGTAAATTTTCAAAATTCAAATTGCCATGGTTGATTGGTAAACCTCTTTAAAGGTGAAAGAAATCTAATGTCTAACATATAGAAAAATACAAGTTGCAAAACATAGAGAGTGCTCTTATACAACATAATTGGTGTGAAAGAATTGAGTGAGTGAGAGAGAGAGAGAGAGAGAGAGAGAGATTGGAAGGGCACATGTATTGAAAAGATGCACATCCAAAATTAAATTAGGGATGCACTTATTATTTACATTTTGTGCAAGTGTATTGAATAGTAAAAGAATCGTTAGAAGGCTTCATCAAAATCTAGGAGGACAATGTTCTACTAATATGACTACCAAAAAAAACTTTTTAAGAATCAACAATAGCTCTTATGCTTATAAATATATAGATACAAGTGTGTTTAACTATGTTTTGGACTGCTATTAGTAAAAGATATCTGATATATGTTGTCTTATAGATTGTAGTTTTATTATCTTTTTCCATATTTTAATTTAATGGTTTTCTCTTTCAATATTGCATTATCTTTAGTTTAAAATTTTGTGATTTGCCCAATTCTCAATATGATTTTTCATCATTAATCAAATTATTTTATTTTTAGTTGGTCTTTAAAACATTAAAGAATTTGTAGTTGTATTAGAAATTATCAGTTGTATTGAAGTAGACTATAAAAAAATTTATTAATATCTATTATTTGCATAATAAAGATATATTTCTTTATTTACTTATACATTAAGCTCTTAATTTTTAGAGACTATAGTTGCAACTTAACTATCAAAGTCACTTAGACTACTATGCTCTAATAAATTCAGGCACATTTGCATTAAACCAAAACCAAAAAAATTGACTTGTACTATAGTTGAAGGTTGATGCAAGAGCATCTTGCATGGAAAAAAAATGGAGGAGAGAGAAAGTGACAAAAATTAGAGGGAAAAAAGAGGCGAAAAGAAAAAGGAGGAATTTCTATTTTAGAGGTGCATAGGTGGTGTAAATAGAAAAATAAATGAAATTGGTTTTCATTCCATTTATCGAGGTGTATAGGTGGAATTCTAAAAGGTTGTGGATATTGTGTAGGTGGTTGTGGATATTCATGTACTTAATATTTGTTGAGTCACATGGTGGTGCTTAGTTGTATTTTGGTATGAATTAAATGTTTGTTGAAAGGTAGTTGCAACAACTTGGGTGGTAAGTGCCTATTTATGCAAGGCATATGAGCACTTCTAAGCAAGCTTTGAAAGCTTTGGAAGGTCAAGCTTATAGATGTGAAAGCTTCAAGGTGTGATCTCTTCTTAGTAGAAGCTTGGAGAGAAGGATGATGCAAAGGAGTGAGTTTTGTTGAGTCTATGGAGAGAGCACCGAATGTGAGGCAGTTTACTGTAGGATTGTGGTGGAGTTGTGAGTTTGTGAGAAGAGCTAGTGGCTGTGGTTTAGAAACGAAGATGTTGCTTGGTGGCTTGCAAGAACAAGTTAAGATCTTGGAGGTTTCTACCATAGTGTAGACCTGGACTAGCTAGTGTTTGGGTTGGATATTGAGGGATCTTGCATAACTGTTATTGTATTTGACCATAACTAGGAATGCCTTACAACCTGAAACATTACATGTAATAGTTATTTGAAGCATTCCATTTTCTCTTGGTCTCCATATCATTGTATTGTTGGTTATGATTTGGTAAGGGTGGTGTGGCCCTCCATCAAAGATTCCACAAAGATGGAAAAAGAATATAAGCTCACAAACATTGCAATATATTAACATCATAAAGATAGAATTTGAATGTAGATTCCATTAGGACAATGCCAGGTATTTTCTAAATAAAGCAAGACATTTTAACATCTTTCTCAGATAATATCATTTAAGAATGAATAATTGGTCAATATCAAACATTTACAATTCAATATGAAAACAAAATATTTTCACACATGCGTCTAAAATGAGGGCTATGAAAATGGATTCTTGTAACCATTTCAAGACTCTATGTAAATTCTTCAAATAAGCTCACAATTCACAATCCTCCACAAGCAATGTCTAGAACATAAGGTGTCCATTAGTCTTATCTTTGAATGGTCGAACAAGCTATGTAAAAACAATAAATTCTTATGTTACATGACAAGAAGCTTTGGAGGACGTGAGGAGAATATATCTACCTTAGACAATGTAGTCAGGTGATTCTCATAAATGACATTTTACAAGGAATGCTTACTTTTTCAATGATATTTGTTTGTTTGTTTGTTTTACCTGAAGCTACAAGCTGAGTGGGTAAAGAAATTTCTTTAGAGGAACACAAGGAACACAGTTTAAGGAATGTTGTATTCTCTAGCCCTTAATTTTGAAGAAAGTAAAAATGCAATTAAGAAAAAGGTAAATGAAGGATCATTGTGTAAAAAATCATGATAATGTAATGTGGAATGCATAACTCATCTACTTTGGGAAGGTTAGTCTAGATAATCCATACCAAAAAGGTGAATAGGTACACTAGTAAACTATATTCGAGGATCTAGAAACTAAAAAAATTTGGTAAAAGCATGAAAATAAGGTAGATAGATAAGAAAATGGTGAGATCCAATGAAGATCCTAGCTCTAAATATTCCCAACAAGAGTGAAAGGAGAAGCAAATTTTCTCACATTACTTTTCAAATACATTACCTTATCATATAGAGGAATCACAATCTAAAGAAACAAAGATTTCTCTATGTATGTCCCCTTTTTAGAAAACATATCATGCCCTATATTATTCATAACATTTTTTTCTACCTTATTAATGCAATTCTCAATTTTTTCTACCTTGCTTTTTCTTTTTCTAACATGCAATCTCAATTCACACTTTGTTATAAAAGATGGTTGTATATGAAAATTCAAAAATATCATTTCGATTTGGGAACTATAGTCAACAGTAATATGTTGAGATATCAAGGGGAAATAATAAATAACTTTCAGTTATTTCGTATTTCCATAACTTTTTATTGGTGGGAATAATACTATTGAAACAAGGAGATGTCAAAAAAAAGGGATCATGTATAAGGAACGAGATAGAACATAGCCCTAAGTTAATAGCTGGTAGGACTTGCATTAAAAGACCATAGATCTCTACTTCATTAAAATTTGTCCATTCAAATGTCACTCAGATCATATGAATAGCATTATGAATTCAAGATACAACGATCACATAAATTTTTTGAAAGATTTAAAAATGGATCTCTGAAAATATATTTTTGTATTCAACTTATTTACAAAGGCAAAAAAAAATCTTATAAATAATTTTGATTTTCTATTCAAAAATGTTGTTGTCTTTCTTATATAAAAAGTTATAATTAATATGAACTGGTTACAAAATAATAAAACTTGAAAGATTTATTGGTTTTAATTTATTACATACAATTAGAATTTGTCTAACAAATTCATAGAAAAATACATTTTAATCATTGTAATATATAATAAAACATACAATTACTATAGAATCAAGCTATCATCCAACTTAATTTTCTAAGAAATAATATGTGGATTTCACAGTTTTCTATTTTATGCTTTTTAATTCACCATGAATTGTCGCCTTCTAATATTTTGTATATGTTCAATTCTCTTTAAAAATTCTATGCTCTACCAAATAATCATAGTATCAGAAAGCTAGCTTCTCAATATGAATTGATTCAGTTGAATATGATAAAACAAATATAAAAAAGATAGACAAAACAAAATATAGAAGTCTAATTTTATGCTTTACTAGTAGATATCTTCGATCTATTCTAAAATCCTTGTAATATTATTGATCATGCAACAAAAAAACCTCCATGAAGACAACCAACATAATATGTTATCTCAAGATTGCACACCATGTTAAACTATTTGATCCAAAATTGTAAGAAATGAGAACTCCAAAAGAAAGAAAAATTATAGCTATACATTCCAATACCCAATCTCATGGACACACACAATTAAGTCGTGAATATACATGAATACAATCTCATGATCAATTATAGCCAAAAGTTCATTAATATTCCTGATAGTTGACCATTTTCAATAAATGAATTGGAAGTTACAATGGAGTTTGAAAATTAAACACATATAACAGAGTAGATAATATTAAATGCATGTTGTTTTACAATTTCATATCAAAATAATGCTATCTCTATGTTTGTATATTTTTTTTAAGAATTTGATATGTGAGAATTAAAGGATGCAAATGTATAACAAATTTATTCCATTAATTCATTTTGATTGAACACACTATAATGTGAACATCTATTTTCACATCTTGTTGGCTGAAAACAAGTTTAAGGTTCTATTTAGTAATTTCTCATCTTGATTCTATCTTTATGTTTATACATATTTCTTTCGATGCAATCACAATCTGCACAATCAATTTTTTTGTTGTTGAATTTATGAATTACATATTAAATCTTCCTGTTGCAATTTTTTTTTTCTATTTTTTTCTTATTTATTCCTATTAAAGCTATAAATAGCATTGTTATTTTGAATAAACTCATAGGCCCACTTAGCATTATTTTATTCTTTTTCATACTTAACTTTTCCTAGGAAGTTGTAAACAATACAAGGAGAATACCTAGAAACATAGTGGGTAATGTAATCTCATCCATCTAAAAAAATAAATGATGAGATGTGAACACGATTAAGGAGAATACCTAGAAACATAGTGGGTAATGTAATCTCATCCATCTCAAAAAATAAATGATGAGATGTGAACACAATTAAGGAGAATACCTGGAAACATAGTGGGTAATGTAATCTCATCCATCTCAGAAAATAAATGATGAGATGTGAACACGATTAAGGAGAATACCTAGAAACATAGTGGGTAATGTAATCTCATCCATCCCAAAAATAAGTGATGAGATGTGAACAAGATTATTTTGAAGAAATAATTGATGAGATACATATCTCCACAAGATGGTGACAAAGATATTTCTCATAAAAATTTCTATTATGGATAGATTTATGATTTGAGAATTCTTTAGTCATTTATAGGTTTTACTCATTTTAAATGTGTTCCTTTCATCATTGAGAAAAAATATTAAAAGGAAAAAAAATAGTTACATGTCCCTGCATTTAAGATCTCTTTTTAATTAACATTTCTTACACTTATCTTTCTATACTCAACAAAAATCTTGATTCGATGGCGAAACGAGATTAAATAAACTTTCATACATTACCTAATATGCAATAATAAGAAAAACATTATGATTTTAAGAGCTTAAGTCCTCCTTTATTTAATATTTTTAGTTTTAAATGCTTTGGTTTGTATAGTATTTGGTTCATAATTAATTCTTTAATGATCATTTGATGTACAAATGATCTAAAAAAACAAGAAATATGAAAATTTGTTATACCCTATTTGTCAATGTTTTGACAGTGGAAGGAGAAGGCTTGGAGTATGCAAAGATGTTGAAAAAGGCATCATTCACAGTATAATTATAATTCAGAGAGAAAAAAATGCTGGTAGTGTTTTTTTCGAATCGGTAATAAATTGAAGTCAATGTTAATTATTATCGACTTCAAAACCTCTGAGACAAGAGGGTTGCAATTTATTGTTGGTGAATTTAGTAAAGAATGATGTTAGTAATTAAACTCTAGATTTTACTTTAAAAAAATTAAAATAGTTTGATCATGAACTTTCAATTGATTTTCAAAGCTAGAAATAGTTGACAAATAGATAGATTTTTTTTTTGAATTTATTTTAAAAATGTTAATTATTTATTCAAAATAAAAAATTATAATTTAGTTTAATTTTGAATTTTAAAGATACTACTTGTATCCAAATATGGAAAAAATAATAGAAGTTTTAATTGTATATATAAATTTGTAAATATTCTATTCATACTAATTTTAGTTTTGAATTTATTCAATCTAATTTAGAATTAGAATTGAAGAATACCAATTTTTCTTAGATATCTAAATTATTTATATTTCTCTCTGTAATAGTCAAAAATATATTAATCATTTTAATGCTAATTCTATAAGTCAAGATTAAATTAAAATTGATGCATGTGTAGAAAATAGAAATTCCAAATTACTATTTGAAATTATTCACGTTAAGGTTGAAATTATTTTTAGAGTCTAATTAAGGCTCAATTTAAGTCAAGTTAATATCATTGTTACAATATTAATTATTTTTAAAGTTTCACAAAAGTCCAATTAGATAGAATTACTATATAATTAAGTTTTTGGTTAGGTTTTAATGAGATATATAGTTATGTTAAGATGATATTAAGGGTTAGCACTTTATTAAAATAATTCTTAGAGTTAGGAAAATGGTTATTTCTTAGTTGGATTCGAAAAAACAATAGTATTAAAGCTTAGGTTAGGGTTGTTTGGTAAAGCTAAATTAAACTAACTACTAGGAAATGATGAGAATCACATTTTTCTAATTATGCTAAGATGAAGGCATATATTAGATCACACAAGAGGCAAAGACTACTATCCAAGCCTAGAATGAAAGATAAAAAAAATTGTATGAATTATTTGATTTCTATTTAGTATAATTATTAATCTTTATTTTAGATAATTGTGGGATTATACAAATATTACTAGTGCCACTACAACTATGATAGTATGAACATGGTCTCTATTAAATAGGATGCAGGAAAAGTTAATGTATGCCAAGGCATAGATTCTGAGATGTTGTTGTTTAAGTTTCTAGTTGATATTACAAGATTACATTAACATCAAGGATTTTAGAGCTGATATAACCAAGAGTGTGATCATGCATGAACAAAAAAATTGATAATAATCATGATAATGGCTCCAAACTCACTTGTGCTACAAAAAATTTAGGCTGACATATATGTGGTTTACTACATGTGATGGAAGCTCTCAATATAGATGCCTGATGTATCAAATAATATAGTATCATCAAAACCATAGCCACAAGTATTAGTCAATAAAAAAGTTATGCCCCACTCTCCTAGGCCTCTGGTTGAGTGACATACATGGGAGACTAGGAAGGGAAAATTTAAAAAATCAATAATAATTGACAACACACAAAGAATATTTATAATCCCCCCTCATGTTAAGGTGGTATGATCAATCATAGCTCAATTATTTTAGTTAAACCATTGTTAGATTTTATAAAAGTGTTTCAGAAATGTGTTCTTGTTAGAGCTCATAGCTAGATAGTATCAAGAGACACACTTTCTTGATATCAATATGGTCATTAAACATAACTTGTGTCATAAGTGTTAAGAAGCATTGATGTTCTCAGGTAGTGTTGAACAATAGTTCTTAAGGTGATTTGAGAAACACATTTTTGGTTTGGAGCTATATGTGATATGGAACTGGCCCCTAGTTAGGCTGAAGATGAAGTCCAAATCCAAACCATGAAAATACTAATAAAGTTAATTGGGTCATATCCAAAGATACAATCTGATAGATGGAGTGCAAAGCTTACATGTTGTGCTTGTTTAACGGGTTTTCACCACTTGGTAGTACTACTATTTTTCTATCAAGACATTTGTTAGCTACGTTTTTGCCTAAGGGACTTTTCTTCTATTTTAATTTTTCCCCCTTTTTACTTTTCTTGAAATTGTTTTCTTAAATTTATATGCCTTTTGTATATTTTTTGTATTTTTAAATCTGTTTTTGATACATTAAAGTGCCTATTTACAAGGCTTTTATAATAATGATAATTTTTAATGATTTTTTTGATTTATTTGGTAGTTTCTAAGACAAGATATGTTGTAGAGGAACCCAAGATAGAAAGTGTCTAGCATTTGATGTGGATTGTATTGATAGGTTTTAGAATTTTTTTTTCCCCTTTGGAGTTGAGAGTTGATAGGATCCTAAACCAAATCAAGCCTTGATCATATTGGGAGCTAGCTAGTTGGGGTTGAACTGCCTCCTTTGAGCCTAATGCTATTGAATTTTAGGGTTCTCACATGGTACCAGATCACCAACCTCAAAGAACTTGTGTCATACCTTCTTGTTGTATCATTTTGACTTCCTCTTCATATAGACTTATAGGATATTAAATGCAACTCATCTACTTTTTTCAAATAGTTCAAGTTCTTAGAATTGAGACATGTGGAAATTCTTGTCTATTGCAAGCCCTTTAAGGGAGAATCTATGTAAAGGTATTTATAACTTGATGGGTAAAATTTACTCATCCCTATAGACAAGGGTAAATAAAGTAGTTCCCATTGGTTTTCTTAGACTTTCTCTGCAAGCCCTCAAAAAATGGTTGAGCT
Source organism: Cupressus sempervirens (assembly GCA_028749045.1). NCBI lineage: Eukaryota > Viridiplantae > Streptophyta > Pinopsida > Cupressales > Cupressaceae > Cupressus > Cupressus sempervirens. Next base: position 230,142,817 of record CM053786.1, on the reverse strand, counting down.
AGAGGTAACAATCTCTCCTTGAATTAGTTACTATCCTATGTAGAATATTTAGAATGTCTTGTTGGAAGAATCATATTGTTTATTACCCTAGAGATAATAAATCGACAACCATTTTTTATTAATCTTGAAGTAGTTACACATTTCTTTCATGTTTTTTTTCTTAAACTATCCTACAATATGATTAGTCATAGCGAAAGGCATACCATGGAAACAACTTATGTAATTTAAAAGAAATATGGACACTTACTTCTTAGTTTCTATAGAGAGCGGGATAACTTTGACCCAAATCTTAAAGTACTTAGCCACAATAATAAAGTTGCATCCTCTAGATTAATTAGAAAAAATATGGCCTACAAGGTCAAATTTGCATTACTTAAAGGGCCAATGTGTTATAAAATGAAAATCTCCCTAGCTAGCTAATGTACCATATTACCCTGAATCTTATATTGCTTGCATTTTTTAACGTACCTAACTATAATTGTTTACATGGTATGAAAGTAATAAACATATCTAAGAAGTTTCAGAGAAAGTCTATGACCATTCGATTGTTGAGATAATGGGTGTTGCACACATTGCATAGTATTGTTATATTTTATTATTTTATTTTATTATGTAATGCTGCATCTAGATGAACGTGCAACAAGTAAAGATTCTCATAGAATATTCTTGATGAGTTGTATTGTAACATTGTGATAATATTTCATGTAATTATTTAATAGTGGGGAAAAGAATTAAATGCCCAATATTAAATGCAGGGTTAGTGGGTTAGGTAGCACATGGTTTTAGCACATGGTTTATGTAATACCACTTACTGGTTTTGTGGGACGTGCTACTATATAAGAAGCCATAAGGGTAGTTGTTGTAGAGAGTAAGAGTGAGAAAGGCAAGAGTCGAGTGGGACAAAGCTTGATAGGTTAGCCAAGGGAGCATTTGTGAAGGTTGGAAGCATGGCATGGGATGTGTGGATTCATGCTTGTTCACATGGATTGCTTGGTGGTGGCTATGGCTTTGAAGGCTTCCATGGTTGTATTGCAATGGTATTTTTTTGGCTGAATAATACATGGTGATGGATGCTTTTGGAGGCTGATTTTTTCCTCAATGAGGGTTTTCCAGGGTATATCTTGTGTCACATTTTGTGGGTATGTTGTCTATTCTCTTGCATGTGGATTTTAATTTCATATTTATTTCATATCTATTATGGGTTATGTGAAAATGGTTATATTCTTTATTGCCAAGTTTCCTTACAAGTGGTATCAGAGCTATGGTTTTATTATTGTAACCCTAGATTGAATCCATGGGAATGCATGAGAGGATAAAAGAAAAGGGTAAGATATATGAGTGATTTATTGTAGATCTAATGGTTTTGGATTTGCTGTTATGATGAGATGTTAAAAGATTTGGGCATGTAAAATTGTTGGAGAAAAGGATTTTTTAGATGTTTTAGTTAAATGAGGGTTTTAGGGGGAGCTTGTAGAAATGACCTCCTAGGTAAAAATAGACCTCACCACTAGATCCGAGTCGACATTTCCATAAATTTTGATATATAATATGCCCTAGTTTGGCCATGTTAAGAGGAAATAAAAGATTTTTTTAATTTTAGCCCATGATGGCCGTCAAATTTAATCTTGTCAGAATTTTCGTCACAAAAAAAATAAAAAATAAAAAAAATCGCAGTGAAAATGGTAAAAAGACTATCTTAGTAAAACGACCATAACTTTCTCTCAGAATATCAGATTTTAGAGTTCGTATAGGCATTGGAAAGCTAATTCAGAGCACTACAACATGGTATAGGTTTGGTTATCTGATTTTGATATTTTGCTAGGTTTTAAGAGCCCTAAAGTTAGATGTTATTTTGAGCACAGATTAGGGCATAACTTGGGCATGCAGAGTCATATTTTAGACTTCAAGTAGTCAACGGAAAGCTCTTAGAGAGCTGTACACATTGGTTCAGATTTCGTGTAGGTTTGGCATGATTTGTTTGTTGATATATTTATCTAAATAGTTTATGGTATATATTTTGACTATGGTAACATTGTAAGTTTATGGCATTAGAGATTTAAGATTTGATGTCATTGTATACTCGATTCATTATTCAGATTGGTCTCATGATGATATGGTTATCAGTGTTTGGTTTTAATATGTTTGATGACTTATTAGATCTACAAGTTGTGTAGAGTTGTAAGCGGTCTATACTTACAGGTTGCATTTATAGCTTGGTTATGGGTTGTCTTTGCCCATTGACCTTTCATTATTGATGCATATTTAGATTGGTGGCTTAGATTTGGGTTGCCTATGCCCTAAGTCACATGATTTTCTAATTTCTTCATATAGAAGAGATGAGATGTTGTTACCAGGTATAGTCATGGTGGAGGATTGTGGTTGACTATTTTATGCTAACAGGTTGGACACTTTGAGAGACAAATGCTCGGTTCATGGATGTGATTATGGTGTCATGGATTTTGGTATGAAATGATTGGATATACAGGTACATCCTTGATATTCATTAGCTTAGATTTTTTGATTTATTTATGGTGGTATATCTTTTTGGTTGAGGATCATGGTTATTTAGATTCTTTTGAGGAGCTCATGATGTGCACTTTGAGTTCTTTGATGGTTTGATGTCTTGGTTGATTCTCATGGTTAGAGGATGAGTTTTTCATTATTATGTCATGAATAGCTTGGATACATAGTTTAGTAGAGGCTTGTGATAGTGATGGGGTGACAGTGCAAGATTAGTTCTTGGTTTGGTTTGGATCTTCATGTAGGAGATGGATTTTATGATGCCATAGGTGACTTGGTACCACAGTTGAGTGGGAGTTCTTGGCATTGATATATTTATTAAGTGTTTGCAGATGTTGGAGGTTTGTCTTAGATCTTGTTGTTGTAGAAACATCTTGACATTTGCATGGTACACTTGTTATCTTCATGGTATGTGGAGATGGTTCTTCATGGTGTGTGAAGTTAGTTAGATCTTGAGGACTCATGGAGTTCTTGGTTATCTTCATGTTGTGTGGAGATGGTTCTTCCTAGTATGTGGAGATGGATTTCTTCATGGTGTGTGGAGATGGTTACATCTTGAGGACTCACAGGGTTCTTGGAAAAGGTGTGGTTTATGCTTTTATTTGACATGTTATCCTTGGTATGAGGATGGTTTCATTATTATGTCATGGTATACTCTTGATACATGTTTAGAGTTGTGACATGTTATAGTATGTTCATGTGGAGCATGTTATCTCTTTGGTTGAGATGATTAGATCATGTTGTCATGTTTATGTTCTTGAGGCCATGGTTGGAACTTTGCCATTGATCTTGGTTTAGTTTCTCGGTATTGAGTACACTGATCATAAGCTGGATGCTTCATGATATTGCTATGTTGCATTTGGAGTTGGCATGGATTGATTGGTTATAGGTGCTCATGGATACTTAGAGACAATGGTTATGTTGATTTCTCTTGGATTAGAGAAGTATTTGTTGGGACGGTTGATGGTTTCAATAGGAAGTCTGAGGGGTAGTCACCTAATATGGACTTGAGAAGAGATTGTTTTTAAGTGAGTCTTGGTTGGAGACTTGGGTATCTTGATGAGCATTCTCATTCCCCACTCTTGGTCTACTCGACGGTTTTTTACTTGAGAGGTATAGCCCATTGTTTCTCTTAGTTGCATTATATTTATGCTTATCTTTCATGGATATAGATTTTGAGCTATGGTACATGAGTTCATTCTAGAGGGTTCATTTGAGAGATGCTTTAGCATTGTTTATCCCCATGTGCATATGTTGTTATGATGTTTCAATTTGGGAGATGGTTTTATATTCGGCATTTTCCTTGGATTAGGAATGGCTATTCCTTGATTTAGGAATGGTTTATTGAGTTTGATCTTCTTGTGAGGCTTACATCTATGATTAGTTATATGGTATGGTTTGGGTGTTGTTGAAGCTTCTTGTTGGGGTTTAATGGAGGAGATCATACTTTCATAATTTACATCTAGAGGTGTGTGTAGAAGGACATGATACAGGTTATGATTTGCATGATTTCTTTGGTCTTGGTTATCTTCCTGGATGTTCAGTTTTGCCTACACTAGATTTGAGATTGGTTAGAGATTGTGATCACTGGTTTGTTCTCATGTATGTCATGTGAGAGATGACATGATTATTACTTTATCTCTTTCCTCTATTGGTTGTGGAGAACTTGGGAGAGCATTGAAGACTTATTATAAGAGTTGTTCTTGCAGAATATTAGCTTATGTATTGTGGATGTCCTTGATATTACATAGATTCACTTCTTTGAAATGTTGTGAGTGGATTTGTTATAGATTTGACATTATCTTTTGCTGTATTTCTCTTGAGGCTTGTGATTGCAAGTTATAGATTGGATATGTCGGTGACATGAGATTCACTAGTTATACCTTTGAGGTATGGATAGTTGGATGGGTTTGGCACTTGTTGTGGGTTCTATTTCAGCTATGGATATTTTGACAACTATGGATACATGTGATTACCTTTGGATCATGTTTTTTGTGCTTAAAATTTTAGTTGGTACAAGATTCTATGATCTTCTAATGTGACAGGTTGGGTGGCTTTCTTTTTGCATGGCTTCTATGTATGTCCAGTGGCAATGGCATAATAGGAGGTGAGATCATTCATGTTTGAGATGCTAGATACTTTGATTTTGTTGCAGGTACTAGGATGGAGCACTTGGTATACTTTGATCCATGATGGTGAATGTGCTAGGAGGGATTTTTCCCTTGTTCATTTATGTGCATACAGATTGACCCTATGCAATGTATACAAAAAGTGAGAGATTGTTGAGATAATGGGTGTTGCACACATTGCATAATATTGTTATGTTTTATTATTTTATTTTATTATGTAATGTTGCATCTAGATGAACATGCAACATGTAAAGATTTCTATGGAATATTCTTGATGAGTTGTATTGTAACATTGTGATAATATTTCATGTAATTATTTAATATTGGGAAAAAGAATTAAATGCCCAATATTAAATGTGGGGTTAGTGGGTTAGGTAGGACATCGTTTTAGCACATGATTTATGTACTACCACTTAGTGGTTTTGTGGGACTTGCTACTATACAAGCAGCCACAAGGTTAGTTGTTGTAGAGAGTAAGAGTGAGAAAGGAAAGAGTCGAGTGGGACAAAGCTTGACAGATTAGCCAAGGGAGCATTTGTGAATGTTGGAAGCATGGCATGGGATGTGTGGATTCATGCTTGTTCACATGGATTGCTTGGTGGTGGCTATGGATTTGAAGGCTTCCATGGTTTTATTGCAATGGTATTTTTTTTGCTAAATAATACATGGTGATGGATGCTTTTGGAGGCCACGTTTTTCCCTCAATGAGGGTTTCCTAGGGTATATCTTGTGTCACATTTTGTGGGTATGTTGTCTATTCTCTTGCATGTGGATTTTAATTTCGTATTTATTTTAGATCTACTATGGGTTATGTGGAAACGGTTATATTCTTTATTGCCAAGTTTCCTTACATCGATAAGTACCAACACAAACATTTATAAAATTTAGCTAGCACATTCTTTGGATATTTTTATTCTAGAAATATAAGAAGGATAATGTCTAGGCCTCTCCTAAATAAGTGACCAAAGATTATGGTCTATTCAAAGACATCATTGCAGATTTGATGCTTTTATTCCTAGAAAAGTTATTAAGAACTACTTGGTCACAAATGAAAGAGTAGATATTGGAATATATAGATGAGTCATGGCTATTTATGCAAAAAATAATGTAGGAGTCTTGAGAATTATAAGAAGGTTAGTGAAACTCTTCAACCAACAACTCGTAATAACATTCATAATATCATAGTTGCTAGACAAATTATAAGGTAGCTATTGCATTAGTAGCTTTATCCCCATTCCTTATAATTTTATGGAAGGTAAAAAAACAAAATATTTCTTCAAATCATCTATGATATACTAGCATGACATCAAATTTTCATCTTTTCTTTGATACTTATTGTTGGTTTGATTGATGATGAGTTGTGAGTCACTGTAGACAAGAAGAAATTTTTATTTATTTTTATCCCAATATAAGTTTCAATGATGCTATTTTTTAGAGGATGGTATTCAATAATATTGTTGGTGTAAGGGAATAACTACCTATATGCCTTATGTAACAATAGACCAAGTTTCAAGATTCATATATCCAGATGTCTATTTGGGATTGACATCTACAAGAAGAATCATGTGATCCAACTAATCTATAGTTTAACTTGTCCTTCCATGGTCTTTGGTCAACATGATCATTGTCAAACTCTCATATAATCATCATAGATTTTGTAAACTATCCACTCAAGGTCTCTTTCTTTAGAAAGTACTTAAGAGTGTCAATATTAGCCATTAGTTGTGAAGTGTGCACAAGAATTTAGTTTTATAACTCTTAAAAGGAAACCAAGAATACTAAGAAATATTTATTTATGTTACTATAATTGAATTCATAGGAAACCAATGTTTGACTAATGTAGTTGATTGTATTTTATTTCTTATCTTCATCTTGTTCAGATTGTCATGCCCACAATGAGATCATTATGGTTGATATGTAGGAGATGAAAGTTTTTTCTTTTATAGGTGATTTTTTTACTAATGAATTATCCAGTTACTCTTTTATTTGACTTAGAATTTTATCACATTCCTAATTACATATACATTTCAATCACTTGTGGATTGTCTTTATGAATGGTTGAGCCCTATTGACTGGTTGAGATATGAATCACTAAATAGACTAAAGTTGCCCCTTTCAGATTCTTATTAAGTTGATATTTCATACAGGTAGCATAGCTATTATTTTCTTCATTTTTTTTGGATATACTTAAATTCCTTTGGCTGAAATGATGTATCCAAGAAATTTCCTTCAGATCACTTTGAATGTGCAATTCTTAGGATTGATATGCAATTTGAAATGCTAAATTTAGTCCAACTTCATATCCATATTTGTAAGGAGTGATAGTTTTTATATTGAGTTATCTAATGTATCATCTGCATTATATACATTTTTTTTTTTTGCATCATATCATGAAATATTATCATCATGTATCTTCGATATGTTACACCAAAATTTGTTAGGCTTAATGAAATAATGTTCTTATATAATTTTATAGTTTTATTTAAGGTTAGACTTTCTATAAGATTAGTGCGTTGAGATTTTATCTATTTCTTTCTTCTTGCTAATTTTTGCACATTGAAGAGATAAGCATATAGGTTATTGTAGGTCACTTATGATTTTATATCGGTCCTTCTTTGATATTTTATGGTTTCTTCTCCATTTTTTTAGAATTTTTAGATTTATTATGAGTTGTCTTGATTCACGTATTGTGGGTATGAAATTTTATGCCATTGTTTGATAAGTTTCTCCTTTCAATATAGATGTAAAATATGATATCTAATCATACATATTTATGTTTCTAGCTTCAAATTTTACTAAATAATCTATGAAAATGTTTTATTTTTCCTCTTTATTATTTAAAATATTAGGGCCTTCTGTAGAGTCATTATTATAAAGATTTTCCAATTGATTCTTGAAGCTTTGGTTGTCAATTTGCGGGGTATTTTGTGAAGTATTCAATGTTACAAAGTCAAATCAACTTTGGTGTATCACTTTAAGTAGATATTTAATTATTGGAATATCATCCTATCTCTTTTCTTGACATAAGATAGTTTAGGTCACTCAATGGAAATGTAAACACATAATCCAGAGATTCAATTTCAAGATAAGCATACCTAGAGTCCTATATATCGTTCCATGTTTCATAGGATAGCTAGTTCTAAAATTAGAAATTTGAGTGACATCCATCATGACAACATAAACAAATAAATATTCGCATGCATTGAGGCCTCTCATTTCCTAAAAGAGTATATTTTATCCTAATTGACAAGAAATTTTTTTTTCTTCTCCTTAATACTATCCCATAAAAATCTTCTCTTAATTACATCCATTTTCTTAATCCAATAAATTAACATGTGAAATATAGTCATAATATAGTGGGATGTACTTTGAATTATAACAATGTGAATTCAAAGCTTACTAGCATAACTAAGAAGGGCACCTTTCCAAACTACTACCTTCTTCTTATTTCTCACAAGAAGATGTTACCAAGTAAAATGATCAAATTTTCCTATAGAAAATGGTATGCACATATAAACTAAAGGAATATTATTAACATGGAAACTTGTCAAGTTATAAATTCAAAATTCTAGTATTCCTAGAGTGTTGAAGAAGAAAATATAAGTTTTTTGAAAGTTAAGCCTCTGACTAGAAACAAAAGTAAAATCAATTGGGAGAGATATTGAAACCTTAGCTTCCTCAATAGCAACCTCCCACCCACTTGCCAAGAAAAAATGGTATCATCTATAAACTACTAGTGGAAAAATAATAGTGAGGAAAAAGGATGGTGTAACCATTTGACCACACTATTAAAGACCAATTTGTAAAGGTTTTTAAAATGAACATTAGCTACAATAATGAATTTATATGTGGAGCATGAATCACCTTGTAATAAAAAAATATAAAAATCAACAAAACCTTTAGAAGAGCCATTGATGAGACCCAAAAATTTAGTAGTTCTAAAAACAACTCCAAGAGATTAAGGATCTTGAGGCCTATCAACATAATTTTTTGTGAAAAACCCCATGGAATGTTTTCAAGAGATCATGTGATAGGATGTGGAAATATCTATTTTAAAGATCATTCTTTATTTCTTTCCTTTCTCCATATAGTGAAGGACACCATTTAAAATGATAATAGAATTTTAAATTGTCCTTCTAGGAACAAAAGATTTTTGGTGAGGGTGAATAAGATGGTCTAGAAAATGTTTTATCCTTGAAATAAGAAATTTGTGAAGGGTTTTAGAAATTGAATTATAAAGAGGGGATCGTGAAAAGGGAGAAATCTTAGTGACAAGATGACTACTTAAGATGAATACTTGATTAAGGTAAAATATCCAAAAGGAAAGGAAGAAGAACAAGAATCTACCTATTCAACCCCATGTATAATATGGATCTTTGGATGAAGGAATTCAATATCCAAGAAAGGTAAATTGTGTATAATGAACATAGATTTAATTTATTAAGAAGAGGTTATCAATTTTTTGAGACTACAATTGAAACAATTGCTATGTTTTCATTGATGTCAACCTTATTGGTAAGATAGATTGCTATCTAATTTGACTGCCATATCTAGATGATTGATGTAGAGGATTTGAGATTTTGGTCATAATCAAAGCATCAAGAGGAATGGTTAATTCAGGAGAAGAAATTCCAATGGGAACTTGATTAGTTATACTTTGACAAGATAGAGTAATTATTTAATCATGTTATGAGTGGAGAAGACAGATGTATTGAACCTTTGATGAAATGATCAAAGATTTACCAAATGCATAGGCTTAACCAAGAAACAAAGTAGAAGATTAAGGAACTTGCAATAGATGCGAAGTGATGCTTGTGTCAAAGTAGTACTAGTATAAGCTGAGAAGATGTAGCGTTGACCAAACATTAGAAGTGATTGAGTGTTAGTATATGTGATAAACATGAATGACATTATTGACTAAATAAACAAGTGATGATCAAGTGTCAGAACATAGTATTGGTCGAGTGAAAACATTTTGATAGTTTATGAGGAAATGGTGATATCCAATCAAAAGAGTTTGTTTCATGGAATATGTAAAGTGTTTTGAAGGTAAGGATGGATGACTTGGAATATTTAAATCAAGGGAAATCATGTTTGTGCATTTCTATGCAAGAATTAAAGGAGAAGTTTGGAGAATAAGGATGAAATGTTGAAAAGATTTGATGAATTTGACCTAAACATAATATCTATGGTGATATTTAAATAATAAAAGATCAAAACTTCCTATTTAATGAGGTACAAGGTCTAAGTTAACTAGGTTGGAGAAGTTGATGATGATATTAATTGGAAAACTTAAGAAGAAGGCTGAGTGGAGTTGAGAAGAGGTGAAGAGTGATTGCTTAAAAGGTTCCCATGTTAATGAGAGACTGAGATGAAAATGAAGGCCAGTGAATGGATCAACATGTGAGCCAACCTATGATCTATATTTGCAAAGTGAGTTGTATTTTCTAGATCAAAACTTGGTGTTACTATCTAACCATTGTATTACTATTAAAATTAATTAATCTAGGTTGACCTAACAATTATACGTCAATCCTTTAATCAAGGTAGTATTCGATTGGAATTCTCTAAAGTCCTCTCATAAGGCCATTCCTAATAGGGTGATTAAATCCTTTAACAAGGTCATATTTTATAGTATGTTTAGTAATCTTTAATAGGGTTGCATCCTAAGAGACCTCACTTTAGAAGAGTGAAAGGTTGGTGACATGTTGCTGGTAGTTTTTTTCTAAATTGCATTCCACATTAAATTATAATGTCAAACTTATGTGGATGTTATTTGTGATAATTTACTATTAATATTTACATTCTACAAGTCTACATTATATTTATGACAGTGAACTGCTAGTTTATATTAATTAAATCTTACTATATATACTACACTAATAGATGTTAAGATTTGAACAAGTTTATGCATTTCATTGTTAAATTGGTACATCTAGACCTTAGATAGTTGATTCACCCCACTCTTAATTATTATAAATATTCTAAAAATTTGTATCACAACATTGGTGCTTGTAGAGAAAATTTTGAAGGTACTTGAAGTTAAAGATTAAGATCTAGAAAAAAGAGGTAACAAGATTGAACTAAGAGAACATCCTTGAATTAATTATTTTGATGAGGCTACATCAATCAAGAATTGGTGATGGTGCAATAAATTTTCTAGACAGTGCATATCTAGAGATTAGGGTTCACTATAGTGGCGAATAATCACAAAATGGTGATTATTACCCAGTGACCAACAATGATTTGGATTTTTTTTTTTACAACCACATATATGCAGGTTGTCATGTAGCCACAAGTTTACAAAATATAAATCAAAACCCTGGGCCATCACTAGAGGATTTATGTCATTAGATCGTGTTTCAAAATGAGATTGCCAATCAGAAATATTTTTGGAACATGAAAAATTAAACACTTTCACCTATGATTTCCCATGTGAAATTTTTGGATGACCTCAATTCACCTTTGGTTTTTAAAAACGTTTTAGGAGAGGGATGATATTTTCCTCCCAAATTACAAATGTGTGTGCACACAAATTTATTTTTTCCATCTATATTATGCATGGCCATATAGTGGACAAACCATATTTTCCATGGAAATTCTAGAATACAATTATTTCTTACACAGGCTTCGCCAAATATTTTGTATGCTCTATAATATTTCTATAGATTTTCATAGGTAAGTAGGTTGTCTCAATTCTAATAAATATTTAGTTGCAAAGTCTCAATTTATCATACTATTGAGATCATTTTCGGGTGACCCACAAGTGCGACGACTACATTTTAGCCAAAGGTGAGTAACTCAAACCCCTATCTATCTATTCTCTATAATTTTATTTCATTCTTATATGTAGTAGATAGAAGTCATATTGCTAGTGGCCAGTTATCAATTGGGACCAATATAGTAACTAGGGAGACTTAGGACATCGATATTTTAAAGTGTAGGTTGTGTAACAACCAATGAATAATATTTAGATACATATATATAATATACTATAGCTGATTGTAAATTCTTGAATAACTTGAATTTTATGGCACCCTATATTTCTTTGGAGATATTGAACATGAACAAGGGTAAGAGTCCTACATGTGTGGAAGTCAAGAAAGGCTAGCCAAGCACACATAGACCTCGGCATCATATTTTGGTGGAAAACATTAGGTAGAAACATTATCACAAGTGCACGTACAAGATTCCCAACCACTACCACTAGTAGTTCCATTGGCACATATTGTAGAAGTTGGTGAACCTGATATATCTAATCATGATGAACTTGAAGAAGATATTTAGGTAAATAGCTAGAGTAGCCAAGATCTATAGGTCAATAACTAGAGTAGCTAGAATAATATAATAGACTTGGATGATAGTTACAAAGATGGTGATGGTACACAACTAGGGAAGGGAAAAGTGAAATATAATGCAAAAATTGGTGCAAAATCCAATAGCAATCAGCATTGGCATGTATCAGTCATCAATTTTCAAATAGATTGGTCCTCAAAGTATCCATTCATTGAACCTGTATGCAATTCAAAAGAAGGTAAACCTCCAATAGAATGAAGATGTATGATATGCTGAAGGATAAATAAAAAGGAAAAGAGGTTGTAGCTAAAAATTGACACCATAGAAGAGCATATGGGTAAAGTTTATCAGAAGAAAATCATAGATGGAGTGGAAAAATGAATTACAAGATGGAAAACCAAGGAGGAATGTCAACATATTAAGAATGTAGAAATCTTTGAATTTCATGAGAAAATATAGACAAAGCCTACTGAAGTAGAGGGATACATGGAATCTCTTATTGGAAAAGAAACATAGCTTCAAGAAATGGATAAAGTTCTTTAGTTAAGTGTTGTCTTCTATATTCTAAGAAAAGGGTGTGCCATGATAGACTACCTATCATTGAATACTTTATTACACTTTGCAAAATTTTGTTATTATGTGAGGAGTCACTGGTCAATAAACAATGGATGGGAATGGGAAAGTTTTCTTGCTAAGGTTTAAAATGAAGATATCACAAAAAAAATTAAAGAGTCAAATTTCATTGCATTATCTTTTGATGAAGTGACAACAATAGACAATACTTCCTAGGTATGAATGCATGTCTATACTATACACAATTTTTTCCACCAACCCAATCTACTAACTATTGTTAAAATGAAGGACAATTCAACAACAAAAACATATTTGAACTAGTAAAGAGTTCCCTAATTGAATATGGAGGTACAGATGAAATAACGATTGCCCAAAAGTTGGTGTGTGTTCGAGTAGATGGAGCTTCAATAATGCAAGGCCACAAGAATGGTCTTCTCACAAAGGTAAAATAATTTATTGCACCTGACATTGTTGGAATTCATTTCACGGCCCACAAAATGAGGCTAGCTTTTGGAATTGTTAGCAACTCTTCACAAATATATATAGTTGAATTTTTAATCAAAGAGAACTATAGGAACTTTTTTTGAAGTCCTAAATGATCTAGGGAATTTAAATAGTTTTTTGAGGGCCCAACTAATGGGAGAAAGCTACTTAAGGATAATGATACCAAATGGATCTCTTTGGATGGACCATCTCATCAAGTTTTTTTTGAATATCCATCATTTCTTGGTACAATAGAATCAACTCATAATGATCAAGGTGGTCAACAGAAATATGGTGATCTATCTAAACGGTTAAGTAATGTAAAGACACTCTTAATGTTAGTAACTATTCTCCCCATGCTAGAGGAAATGTGAAATATAGTGAAGAAGATCCAACAAAGAGGCATCATGTATCACAAAGATACGTGTGTGTGTGTGTACACACACACACACACATACATACATACATACATACATACATACATATATATATACATATAAAATTATGTATGTATATAATATTGTTTAATATAATACATTGTGTAAAATGACATGCATGGCCCTCAATAATCTCTGTAGAAATTTAGATTCATTTTCTATGGATGAAAAACTTTTAGGGTGGATGCAAATCATAGATTTGGATAATCCTAATAAAATTTTAACGATTGATGCAAAGGGGGAAGTATGTGCTAATATACGGGGTATTGAGATAATAATGCACTACTATGGAAAGCTTGTATCCACAAGAAAAGGAAAGAAACCCACACAATAAAAATTAAATGTTACAAAGGTAGTGTTTGAACAGGCAATTGAGTTTATACTAAATTTAGTGAAAGATATTCCTTATAATCTTTCCTCAGAAATTAGAGAAAGATTGCCTCAACATGAATAGTTTGAATTGATCTATGGTGTATTTCCCCATTACTAGAGTTTAAGAAGTGCTAAATATTTTTGAGATAAGTTAATGGTTTTGATAGATCAATTTTGCCAAAGCAGAAAAATCAATGAGGTGACTGGAAATGGAGTTTTAGATTAATCTTGTTTGAGAGAACAGTACTGTCATTTTCCTATATAATGATGGAACAATATGATCTTGTGTAGAATCCAAGAGAAGAAGGATCAGTAACTAAAATGAATCTAGCTCACAGAAAAGTGCTTTGAGATTCAATATCAAAAATTTTCAAGCTTGTTGAATTATGTTTGACTATGATATTGGGATCTATATAGGATGAGAGAGGTTTCAATGCTTTGGGGTTCCTAAAATCAAATGTAAGAAATAAAATAGAAAAGAATTTGGAAAATTGTCTGAGGTTGTATAGATCCAGATATGAAATCAATTGTTTTCCTTACAAAAGGGCACTAAAATTATGGATAAAAAAAATTCAAAGAAGAGGTTTTGGAATTTTTTCAAACAATGAGATCAGTAACTTAGGTAGTGGTGCTACTGTTGGTAGTTTTTGCATTAATGTTGAAGCTAAGGATTGCTATTAGGATGACAAAGGCATGCCTATTGGAGAAAACATGGAGCATGATGGACTATTTGAACTTGATTTCGAGGAATTAGAAGAGTCAGATGATGAGGTGATGTGGAAATTTTAATAGTTATGGTATAATGTGTCAATTGTAAATTATTATATGAATCTAATCATGATTCATCTATCATGCTTAACAATTTATATACATTTTTTGATGTTGAAGTCTACTTTATTCGGTGTTTTGACATTTTTTATGCTATAGTAGATGACCTTTAACTTTGTTAGACTTCCATATTTGGAAGATTTACTTGAAAGCAATGCTACATCCAATAGTGCATTCAGATTCACCACTACTCTAATGCATTTCAAAATGCCTTCAAGAGTTGAATCTTGAGGAAACTTGAGTACTTTAGACATTATTTTTGCCTCTAACTCTTTTTGGTAAGCTTCTCTGCTAATGAATGTGTTTGATGAATTACTAGATCAAGGAGTAGGAAAACCAAAAATTATCATTAATTTTTCTCTATTGTCCATCTTGGTGAGTTTTCTCCCAAATGAGTTCAAATATTCCTCTCCTTCCCTTATACTCTGGCGTTCTTGAATGATAGTTGATGTCTTTACTAATACACTAATGTAGTCATGAACTCCTTGGCTAGCCAAATACCTATCACTATGTGTATAATTTGTCTTGTTGTCTTCTCAAGCTTAAAAAGGTCTTTTTTCTTTTCAATATTCTCTTTGATACTCCTATAAATATCTCAAAAATTTTGATTAAATTCAAACCAATCACACAACCTATTGGTATTTTCCATAATATTCCCCCACTTTTTTTCTTTAATTAGCTTGATTGAATTATTTATTTTTTCATTTGACTTAGAGAAGTTGTTCTCCAAATTGTTTTATTATCCTTTTATACCTCTTGCACCATTTGCGATAACTAATTTTTAATTTCTTTCTTTCTTTCCTCTGCTTTCTTTTCCCACTGCTTTGCATTTTCCTTCTCATTTTCCAATTCCTTATTTATGTTATTGATTATATGTCCACTAGACTCCAACTTTTTGAAATATCTAATATAGATGCTCTTAAATCCTCAAGTTTTTAATTTGTTTCTTGCAATTTGTCCATGAGTTTTTTTAGTTTTACATTGATTTCCATTTTAGCATGGTTCAAAGTATTGCTCTATTCCAATTATTCCATTAACATCTAGAGTTTCCCTTCTCTCTCTACATTTGTGTGAGATAGCTTTTTACTACTTTCTTCCAATTGTTCCTTTAGAATTTTCATTTCTACCTCCATATTTTCTAGTTGATGTTGTACACTTGATCCTTGAGAGGAAGTACTTGTAATCCTTTTCTTGATTTATTTGCACCTACTATTTGCTACTTTCTCCTTTTGCTTTGCATTTTCCAGGTCTTCTTTTAGCTTTTCAATTGCCTTCTCCAACCATTTTTTCTCTCTCTTCACCTTCAACAGTGAACAGTAAACCGCAAAGTTGGTAATTTTCTTTACTTTGACTTTATTCACATTTTTTACTTTGGAGAAACACATTGATAGTGTGCTAACATGAAAATTTGATGGATTTATCTCACTCTCTAGTGGATTATTATCTATTGGTGGGAGTTAAACAATCATAAACTCCATCATTTATTTATTGGTGTTATATGTTGGAAATATCCTACTTGATGTAGGTTATTGATATTGTACAAGCTCAAGTACATCCTTCATGAATGTATTATTATTTTTTCTATTCATCTTAGTGGTTTCTTGAACAAAAATATTGAATTCAAAATTTGGGTCTGCTAATACAATTTGATGCTTGAAAGGAGAAAGAGCACTTACAATGTTGTACTTGTTTCCACCAATGCCTAAGGTTGTAATGATTTAATTATGAGGATTACCAATACCAATGAAATCACCCCTTCTTTATCTCACCCTACAACCACTAACAAGTGTAGTTTTTTTTATTGTTTTGAAGGTTTTATGCTGAAGGAGTTGAGATTGGGATTGTATCAATATTAGTATCCAAATTATTTTTCTTCTTTGCATAGTGACCTTCAACTCTAGGGGCAACGATCTTGTCAAATTTTAGTCATATATCACATTCTTGAGAGGAAACAACTTGGGAGGTTATATATGCACTTGGGATGAAAAATATCTTGGGTTCATTTTATTGAACCTAATGGGCAATTTGAATCATCTCTAATGTTTTGTTTATCACCACTTTTTGGTACATTGGGTAAAGGGAGTGGATACCAATTTCCTTGATCTATTACGCTTACCCCACCATCACTTGGTTAATCCATTTTTTCTATTATATTTCCCCTATGCCATATTTTTCCCTTGTCTACTAGTTAAGTACAACATATTGTCTAGTTGTTGTTGAATCAAATGTACTACTACTAGGAGTAGTGGATTCAATTCAACTAGTGACTATGCCTGTTGCTATGGATTAAGGATCCTTATAAACCTCATAATCATTTTCTTTATTAGCTACATCATGTTGTGTAGTTATTGCATCTAGATGCTCATTATCCAATAGTTTCCTAAATGTTTCATCCTCAAGAAATTCGTGAAAATCTATAGAGGTGTTTAGTTTGCTGAGATTCTTCCTTATCTCCCAAAATGCATTAAATTTTTATTGAAACCACTTTGCAACTGCACAATTTTGATTTATGGAATTTGGAAGATGTTTTTTGCTTGGATGATCTACTTTCTGGTAGAAATTGTAGGATGTCACAGGCTGCACTTTTTCTTTCTATCTATGCAATTCTTTAATTTGTACTAACAATTCATGTATTGAATTTGTTTTTCCACTAGAGTATCTTTACACCTCTATTTTGACCTCTTCCCATGAGTCCATATTTTTAAATCTTTCAATCAATGGAACACTCTGATGTTGAAATTTTTTCTTGTGGAGTTCCCATTCTATACAATATTTGTACCAATTATGTTTAGTGGGTTTGGAAAAATCAAATTTAAAAGCTACAAACAATTCTTGTACCACACTGAATGATCTGCTCTCAAATGTGAACCCTCTGCATCTAATAGGTAAGGAAGGAAAAATGGTTTTCTTTTTCTGACCATGAAACAATACATTTGTTCTTTCCATCTATCATACATATTCCAATGCAAATACCCTCTCTATCACATGTATAGGAAGTTTGTAGGGTTCTACAACTAAACTGTAAAATATTAATAAAATGCATTCTTCCATAAAGTATCAATTGGCCAATTGAATTTGACTTCCTAGTTGAATTCATCATTTAAATGACAAATGAAATATAGGCATTAAAGTGCCAGTAATTTTATGATAAAGTGGTGCCAAAAAGAAATCTACAAAGTGGTTGTAGTTTCCTTGGGGATCACCTATTGTAATCACAATTGTCCATTCAAATATTGGTTTTCCAAAATTAAGCTGAAGATCATTTGTTTCAAAAATTTGATGATGCTTTGATAACATAAGATAGCAAAAGTGAGTCATGTATCTAAATATCTACTATGATAGTGGTTGTACCCCTCTTTTAATTATTAACAATTATTTGATCATCTGATGTACAATGTGCCTAATATAATTATATCTTATGGGTTGTTTTAGGCAATGAATATTGAAAATCATTTCCAAAATGTTGGCACCCACTTTCTCTTTATTTTCCAAACCTAAACACATTGATATATGAGATACAATATCCTCAACCCATTGCAAAAAATAAATCCAATTCATAAGGAGGTTTATGATAACAAGGAAGATTGAATGCATCTACTAACCCTTTGATATAACAATGTTTTTTTATCTAAACCTGACTTGTCATATGTTTCTGCCAGTTTTTCCAAGTCAATGTGGGTTGGGTTTTTTTTTCAAACCCTAGATCCAATAATCTACCAAATTCACATTGCATGATAGACAAAATTACCTCTTATGTGTTTCGATTCACAATTTCTTTACATTTTGATCATAGTTTTCAGCACAAACTATTACAAATTCTAGACAAGGGAATACTTTAGGGAACCCCAAGTGGACATTTCCACCTATCCATGTTGTAACTTTGTTTACAATGGTCCCTACCATGGTGTTTGATTTAATATATTTTTGTTCTTTTTTTGCATCGTTCCACTTATCTTTAATTGCATATCCGATTTCCTTAATACTCCTTTCAAAGATAACAGGATCCAAAATATCATAGAATTGAACAATAAAACTTGGCATTTTAACAAGTTTGTGCATGTCAAAAACTAGTTTCTAGGTCCCCTGTATTTTATTTTGGGTTGCAATTCTACTGCCACTACCACTCCTTTCGTATGTTTTTATCATCTTTGAAAACTTTATAGAACTATACATAAACAAAAATTACAATTTACATAATATCATTTAAACCCTAAATTATATTTGTAATTTTTTACATTTCAAGTTAAATAGCCTCTAAAAAGTAAATAATTTAGGTTTACAATGCATTATAAATTGGAAATTAAACCCTAAATTTTACAATTATAACTAGTTACAAAACAATTAGTAAAAAATGTGTTTAGGAATCACGATCTTAGTTCTTACACAGAAATTTGAAACTCTAATTGATAACTATTTTCTATGACCTTGTGAGTTGTGAAAGAAGAATAGATTTTTGATGCTCACAACTCCAATGCTTTTACTAAATCTTGGTCCTTGGATTGGTAATTTGTGCACACAATAGAAATCCAACTTTGAATAATGAAAACTAAACCTTACGGTATGCACAAAAGAAAATTACTCAAGCATATTTTAGATATTAATTCTAATGTGCATTGTACAATGGACAACTGCTATCATAATTATTCATGAAACCACAAATGTACACCAATTACAGTATAATTTAGGATTAACTCTTTTATTTATCGCTGATTTATGAAGACTTTTTCTAAAGACATATTTTTTGGGGAAATTTTGAAACAAAATTGAAGGTAGCTAAGTTTGGCCTAAAATAAATATTGAGCCTTCGATCTTCGATGCTCCAATGGTGTTAGTCGTCAATCTTTACATGTCCCGTTACTGCACCATGGTATACATCAATACCATGTTGTCTTCTTCATGACCCAATTCCTATATGGCACATGTCTTCTTTCAATGATATTTGAGATAGCAAGACTACTCTAGCTAAAATTGGCCCAAAATATGACTAGGGCATTTGATCTTTATTAATTGAGCAATGTGTATCACTATAAAGGATGCAAATACTACACTAGATGTTATGTTAATTATGCCACATGTCCTCTTCCTAGGGAATATCTGAATACAAGTAGACAATTTTTGAAATTACCTTGAAATTCATTTGGAGTCATTCATCTAAGTCGATCAAATAGTGGTTGACTTGATTCCTTGTCTCGCATATCAGTATGATATCCATCATCCATATCAAAATGATTATCAAATTGTCACTGTTATTACATGTATGTCACATGTCTTCTCTCTCTCTCTCGTGATTTGGGAGTGATTTAGGAAAACAAGTTGAGTGTTGCCCAAATCAGCCCAAAATACATCTCGAGTCATTGATCCTTCTTATCCAATGGTAGTGGTGGCATCCCCTTTGTTATATTAAGACTTGCATCATCATATTAAATCATATCTAGAATTTATGCATTTATGTACTCTTAATGATTAGCCAATAGGAGTCATTTGTTCATATGAGTGTGAAAGAAGAAGATTTCTAGTAAGACCTTTTAGATTTTATATAATAATAATTAATATTTTTAAATATTTTTAATTGTTAAATCTTGGAAAAATTATATAATAGTCTACAAAATCTATTAATAAGATTTACACAATCAAATCCTACATTAGAAATATAATGTAAATTACCTATCAACCCTAATAAATAAAAATCGAGTTGCCATATACTCATAGCTCAAATATATACATAGTTTAACTATTGATAATGACAATCCATACATAAATGAGACACTTGTAAAAGAAGAAAAAGAAAATAATTTCAATTTTCAAATTTAGAATATATTTTTTTTGTGAATACAAATAAATTTTTTATTTGTAGATTATAAAATAATATTTAATATTTAATTATTTTTAAAGAGTCTCATATGGTAATAATATTGTTTCATGGTATGGCTGATAGAATTGAATATATATATATATATATATATACATACATATATATATATATATATACATACATACATATATATATATATATATATATATATATATATATATATATATATATATATATATATATATATATATATATATATATATATAAGAGGCCGAAGCCAAGATTAATTATTATGTGTTGTAATTAATTATTATAATTATTATTTACTAAGCATGGTTGCAAGTAGATTTGAACCCAAGACCTCTTCGATAAGAGGCTCACAATTTACCATCGTGTTGTAGGCTCTTGCCATTACTTGGAATAGATATTATAAAGACCATCTAATTAATTAAATTAAAAAATAAAAAGCATTTGTTAAACAATTTTAAATTATTTTTTTCTTGACAAATATGTGAGTAATTTTATATTTATATTAATTTTATATCAAATATAAAAGAAATAATAATTATTTTTTATATTGAATTAATTGAAATTTTAAAAAGTATTTATATTAGTGTACTATTGTCTATTGTAAGAAATTTTTTATTGTTGATAATCTCTTGTGCTTATTCTACATTACATGAAGATAAAATTGAAGTAATTAATAGTAATTTACAATGTTGTTTACATGTTCAAAATATAAATGAAATTGAATGAAAAAACATATATGATAGAAAGCATATGCGAATCTATGTACTTTGAGACCTATAAGAAATCAAAATAGAAACTTGCCAAAAACTTAAAACTAAGATTGAGAACAATAAAGTTACATTTTTGAAAATTATAAAAATATATTTTTATAAATATCTCACTGGAAGATCAACATAAAGAGGTCTTGTACGAAAACTTGCAACAAAGAATGTAATTGTTTCCACATAACCCATAATAGATAAATATGCAATTAAAATCCACACAAAAGAGAATAAGCAACATACCAAAAAAAAATGACACAAGATATACCCTAGGAAACCATCATTGAGGGAAAAAAAAAGACTCCAAAAACATCCATCACCATGTATTATTTAGGAAAAATACCATTGCAATAAAACCACGTAAGCCTTCAAAGCCACAGCCACAACCAAGCAATCCATGTGAACAAGCATGAATCCACACATCCCATGCTATGCTTCCAACCTTCATAAATGCACCCTTGGCTAACCTGTTAAGCCTTGTCCAACTTGACTCTTTCTTTTTTCCCTTCTATCTTTTCACACCAACAACTACCCTTGTGGCTTCTTATATAGTAGCAAGTCCCACAAAACCACCAAGTGGTATTACATAAACCATGTGCTACCTAACCCATTGACTCCACATTTAATATTGGAAATTTAATTCTTTTCCCAAGTATTAAATAATTACATAAAATAATATTAGAATATTACAATACAACTCATCAAGTATGTCCCATGGGAATCTTTATATGTTACACATCCATCTAGGTGCAACATTACATAATAAAATAAAATAATACAATATAATAGTATTATTCAATGTGTGCAACACCCATTATCTCAACAATTTCTCACTTGCTATATACATTGCGTAGGGTGAATTTGTAGCTACATAAATAAACAAGGGAACAATCCCTCATAGTAGATCTACCATCATGGATCAAAGTACACGAAGTGCTCCATCCTAGCACCGGCAACAAAATAAAAGTTTCAAACATCTCAAACATAATAAAAAAAATAGAAAAATAGAAGGAAAAATAATAAAAAATTGAAAAATAGGAAAAATGGAGTAAAGAGGAATTTCTATTTTCAAGGTGCATGGGTGGCATAAATAGAAAATAATAAAAATAGTTGTCATTCGATTAATCAAGGTGTGTAGGTAGCATTTTAGAAGTTTGTGAAAAGCTCCTTAAATCATGTATTTAATATTTGTTGGGTGCTTAGTTGTATTTGGGGTGAGAATTTAATATTTATTTAAAGGTAGTTGTATTTACCTTTTATCCCAGATTGGTTGTGTTTTTAATGTCTTGGGTTAGAAGTGCCTACTTAAGGAAGGCTTATGTTCATTTCTAATCAAGCTCTCAAGGTGTAGCTCTTCAAGTGTAAGCTCTTCAAGTAGAAGCTCTTCGAATGTAATCTCTTTTAAGGAAGCTTGAGAAGTAGAAGTTTGGGGAAGTAGAAGCTCTTAGTGAGAAATCAAGTTCAAGAAATGGAAGCTCTTCTTATGGAAGTTGGAGAAATAGAAGCTCTTCAAGACAAGCTCTTCAAGTAGAAGCTCTTCGGATATAATTTCTTGTAGAAGCTCTTAGCGAGCAATCTCTCTTATATTGTAAAAATTTCGAGGTTTTTCCATTTGGAGAATATTCTAATGAATTTCAAGTATTAATGGAAGTTTTATGAAGCATTTTGTCATCTCTCTTGTCTCCATATTATTGCATTTTTTTTGGTTGTGAGTTGGTAAGGGTGGTGTTGGCTCGTCATTAGTGGTATCAGAGCAGGAGTTCCTGAGTGTGCGGACAGATCGCCGAACGTGAGGCAGTTTGCACCAGGACCTTGAGTGGGTGAAGTTTGTCAAGAAGTTCTTGATTGTGTAGATAGATCGCCGACTGTGAGGCAATTTGCACAAGGTTCTTGTGTTGCATGAGATTTGTCTTCTAAAGATTTGATTATGAAGAAGAGAAAGAACAAGATGACTTTTGTGATTGGATGGATTCTTTCTTGATTGTGTAGACAGATCCCCGACTGTGAGGCAGTTTGCACAAGGTTCTTGTGTTGCATGAGATTTGTCTTCTAAAGACTTGATTATGGAGAAGAGAAAGAAGAAGATGACATTTGTGATTGGATGGATTCTGAGGATTCCTCGACTTGAGAAATTTAGAGCAAGAAATCAACAATTATTGCTAGTTGATTTGCAGAAGCAAGTGAATGAATTAGAAGTTGAGTTGCGGAAACAAAGAGCATGTCACCAGAAAAGAGATATTGATAATTCCTTGGATGTGGAAAAGAAAGATGATCCAGTGGAAGAGCAAGCGGATGAAGAGGAAATCATTTGCGAACCTAAAGTTAAAGAAGATGAACAAGAAGAGGAAGAGCATAAAGATAACAAGATTTATGAACCCGAAGTAGATCAAGATGATTTGAAGATTGCAGCAATGGAGGAGAAGTATAGTGCCTTAGTTGGAGATCAAGCAAGTGGAGTAGTTACGTGCATTTTTGATGACATAAAAGAGGCAAGCAAAGATGAAGATGTCAAACAGTTAAATTCTTATGAATCATGGGATGTTGTCTTTGATATGAGTTTAAAAGATATTGATGATTTTTTGCATGAGGATCTTGTTCATGATGTATGGTATGCAAAGGAAGATTGGTATGGTGTTGCTGGATTTATTACAGGTGTAATTAATTCAACAAGATTGGATGAGGATGAGAGTTATACTTGGATAGAGTTCATTGCGAGAGAGCATTTTCAGCAGCAAACAATTGTTCCAGCCAGGTGTTGGAAAAGAAGAAAGAAGGAAATATATCGGCATCGGATACTTGTTCCAGCTATGTGTTGGAGGAAAAGAAAAAAAACTTTCAATAGTGGCTACTTCATTTTGTGAATCCATATTCACAAAATTTTTCCTACCATGGGAGTCGGATGCAGGAGCATCATGCATCAGCAAAAAAAAAAAAAAAAATGTGGAAGATTTGCATGTTGGTTTTCTTGTCCCTATTGAGGTGGAAGCTTGTGGTAAAGATGAAGATAGTTCTATATCTCTCTTTTGACATCAAAGTGTGGGACACACTTTTCTATCTACCAGGGGAGTCTGATGCAGGAGCATCTTGCATGGAAAAATTAAATTATTAGAAAAAAAAAAAGAGAAAAAAAAAGGAAAAAATTTTAAAAAAATAAAAAAAAATTGTGGAGGAGAGAGAAAGTGACGAAAATGGAAGGAAAATAATTAAAAATAGAAAATAGGAAAAGTGGAGAAAAGAGGAATCTCTATTTTCAAGGTGCATGGGTGGCATAAATAGAAAAATAATATAAATAGTTGTTATTCCATTAATTGAGGTGTGTAGGTGGCATCATGCATAGGAAAATAATAAAAATAGCTGTTATTCCATTAATTGAGGTGTGTAGGTGGCATCATGTATAAAAAAATAATAAAAATAGCTGTTATTCCATTAATTGAGGTGTGTAGGTGGCATCATGCATTTAATATTTGTTGTGATCCACAAAAGAAATGTAATTTTCTAATTGGGCCACATAGTGGTGCTTAGTTGTATTTAGGTGAAAATTCTAGAAGGTTGTAGATATTGTAGAAGGTTGTGGAGATTCTAGAATGTTGAAGATAAATCATGCCTTGGGTGGTAATTGCCTATTTAAGAAAGGCCTATTATCATTTGTAATCAAGTTTTGGGAATTGTAAGCTCTTCAAATGTAATCTCTTCTAATGAATTTCAAGTATTAATGAAATTTTTATGAAGCATTTTGTCATCTCTCTTGTCTCCATATTATTACATTTTTGGTTGTGAGTTGGTACGGGTGGCTAGTACCCTCATCTTCATTTTTCTTTTGAGTTTCATTGTGGCCTCCAGATGATCTACCGCTTCCCCTTCCTCCTTGACCGCGCCCTCTTTGTCTTCCTTCAAACCTTTTACTCAACTTCTCTTCAACTCACAGGGCAAACTGGTATGCTTCTTCAACGCTGGTCATTCTTACCAGACTTAATTCCTCTTGGATGCTAGGTCGTAACCCACTGATATAACGAGCAACCTTCTCCTTATTTGCTTCTGCATGCCCCGCTCTAATCAGGAGTTGGTAAAACTCCTCTGTATATTCTTGGACTGATCTTCCTGCTTGCTTTAACCCATGCATCTTCTTAAATAGATCAAGCTCGTAGTCCACAGGAATGAACTGCTTCTTGCATGGGAAAATTAAATTATTAGAAAAAAAAATTTAAAAAAAAAAAAAAAAAAATAGGGAAAAAAAAAAAAAAATTGCGGAGGAGAGTGAAAGTGACGAAAATAGAAGGAAAAATAATAAAAAAATAAAATAAGGGAAAAAAAGGAGAAAAGAGAAATTTCTATTTTCGAGGTGCATAGGTGGCGTAAATAGAAAAATAGAAAAATAGTTGTCATTCCATTAATCGAGGTGTGTAGGTGGCAATTTAGAAGTTTGTGGAAAGTTCCTTAAATCATGCATTTAATATTTGTTGGGTGCTTAGTTGTATTTGGGTGGGAATTTAACATTTATTTAAAGGTAGTTGTATTTACCTTTTATCCCACATTGGTTGTGTTTGTAATGTTTTGGGTTAGAAGTGTTTATTTAAGCAAGGCTTATTATCATTTGTAAGGAAGTTCAAGAAATGGAAGCTCTTCTAATGGAAGTTGGAGAAATAGAAGCTCTTCAAGACAAGCTCTTCAAGTAGAAGCTCTTCGGATGTAATTTCTTGTAGAAGCTCTTAGCGAGCAATCTCTCTTATATTTTGGTCTGATGCAGGAGCATCTTGCATGGGAAAATTAAATTATTAGAAATAAAAATTAAAAAAAAAAAAAAAAAGCGAAAAAAACAAAAAATTGTGGAGGAGAGAGAAAGTGACGAAAATAGAAGGAAAAATAATAAAAAAATAAAATAAGGGAAAAAAAGGAGAAAAGAGAAATTTCTATTTTCGAGGTGCATAGGTGGCGTAAATAGAAAAATAGAAAAATAGTTGTCATTCCATTAATCGAAGTGTGTAGGTGGCAATTTAGAAGTTTGTGGAAAGTTCCTTAAATCATGCATTTAATATTTGTTGGGTGCTTAGTTGTATTTGGGTGGGAATTTAATATTTATTTAAAGGTAGTTGTATTTACCTTTTATCCCACATTGGTTGTGTTTGTAATGTCTTGGGTTAGAAGTGTCTATTTAAGCAAGGCTTATTATCATTTGTAAGGAAGTTCAAGAAATGGAAGCTCTTCTAATGGACATTGGAGAAATAGAAGTTCTTGAGTTGTAAGCTCTTCAAATTTAATCTCTTCTAATGAATTTCAAGTATTAATGGATGCTTTATGAAGCATTTTGTCATCTCTCTTGTCTCCATATTATTTCATTTTTGGTTGTGAGTTGGTACGGGTGGTGTGGCCCTTCATTAGTGGTATCAGAGCAGGAGTTCTTGAGCATGCGGACAGATCGCCGAATGTGAGGTAGTTTTCACCAGGACCTTGAGTTGGGTGAAGTTTGTGAAGAAGTTCTTGATTGTGTAGACAGAGCGCCGACTCTGAGGCAGTTTGCACGAGGTTCTTGTTTTGGATGAGATTTGTCTTCTGAAGACTTGATTATGGAGAAGAGAAAGAAGAAGATGACTTTTGCGATTGGATGGATTCTGAGGATTCCTCGACTTGAGAAATTTAGAGCAAGAAATCAACAATCATTGCTAGTTGATTTGCAAAAGCAAGTGAATGAATTAGAAGCTGAGTTGCAGAAGAGAAGAGCATGTCACCAGAAAAGAGATGTTGATAATTCCTTGGATGTGGAAAAGAAAGAGGATTCAGTGGAAGAGCAAGTGGATGAAGAGGAAATCATTTGCGAACCTAAAGTTGAAGAAGATGAAAGACAAGAGGAAGAGCATGAAGATGGAAAGATTTATGAACCTAAAATAGATCAAGATGATTCGAAGACCTGATTCTTTTTTTGGAATGCTCTAAATCTCAATTACATTCATCTGGCCAAGTCACACCTTCTAGGTCACCAAAATGATGGCCAAATTGCATGCTCCTATTTTTTTCGGATTTTCAAATGCACTGATAGTTGAACTATGAGAGTTGGAACCTTTATTTGAGCCAAATGGGTATCCAAAAATGTAAAGATATGAAACTGAAACTAAGTCTAAGTACATTTTTTTGGTTGACACAGGATTGCCCTTATACCTCTGGATGCTCCTGCATCAGACACCCAGGGTAGATTGAAAAGTGGCCCTGTCACTTTATGGATGGTAGAGGAAATCCCAAATGGGAAACCTCAGCTGCTGAAATCCAAGTTGAGTCCTCGATCGGTCGTCCTTTCCATTTGACCAAATACTCTTCATACTGCCTGTTTTTGGTACTCCTACCCACATGATGATCTAGAATGTCTTCTATCTCCTCCTTCTTAGAAGTAGGAATTGGACATGGCTCTAAAACCAGCTCTTCATTTGCACCATCATCATGATACTCTGTTAAATCTGCAATGTTGAAAATGGGAGAAATGTGAATACCATCTGGCAGCTCCACCTCATATGCATTTCCTGAGTTATGTTTCTTCAAAATTTTGCAGGGGCCAAATTTCTTCATTTTCAGCTTGTTGTATATTTTTCTTGAGTTCATTTATTTGGATGTAATTTCTTGTAGAAGCTCTTAGCGAGCAATCTCTCTTATATTCTGATGAAGGGATACTCTGCTACCATTAACAAAGGTATGCTCTGATACCACTAATGTAGGGCCACACACCACCCTACCAACTCACAACCAAGATCACAACAAGATGGAGACAAGAGATGACAAAATGCTTCATAAAGCATCCATTAATACTTGAAATTCATTACAATATTCTCCAAATGAAAGGACTCCAAATTCTTACAATATAAGAGATATTTTCTCACTAAGAGCTTCTACTTCCCCAAACTTCTACTTCTCAAGCTTCCTTAAAGAGATTACATTCGAAGAGCTTCTGAAGAGCTCACACTTGAAGAGCTACACCTTGAGAGCTTCTATTTCTCGAACTTCCATTAGAAGAGCTTCCATTTCTTCAACTTGATTACAAATGATAATAGGCCTTTCTTAAATAGGCACTTCTAACCCAAGACATTACAAACACAACCAATGTGGGATAAAAGGTAAATACAACTACCTTTAAATAAATATTAAATTCCCACCCAAATACAACTAAGGACCCAATAAATATTAAATACATGATTTAAGGATCTTTCCACAAACTTCTAAATTGCCACCTATACACCTTGATTAATGGAATGACAACAATTTTTATTATTTTTCTTTTTACGCCACCTATGCACCTCGAAAATAGAAATCTCCTTTTCCTTTCTTTTTTCCTTTTAATTTTTTAATTATTTCTCCTCTAATTTTCGTCACTTTCTCTCTCCTCCACAATTTTTTTTTTTTTTTTTCTAAAAATTTAATTTTCCCATGTAAGATGCACCACTGATGACGGGCCAACACCACCCTTACCAACTCACAACCAAAAAAAATGCAATAATATGGAGACAAGAGAGATGATAAAATGCTTCATAAAACTTCCATTAATACTTGAAATTCATTAGAATATTCTCCAAATGGAAAAACCTCCACATTCTTACAATATAAGAGAGATTGCTCGCTAAGAGCTTCTACAAGAAATTACATCCGAAGAGCTTCTACTTGAAGAGCTTGTCTTGAAGAGCTTCTATTTCTCGAACTTCCATTAGAAGAGCTTCCATTTCTTCAACTTCCATTAGAAGAGCTTCCATTTCTTGAACTTGATTACAAATGATAATAGGCCTTTCTTTAATAGGCACTTCTAACCCAAGACATTACAAACACAAGCAATGTGGGATAAAAGGTAAATACAACTACCTTTAAATAAATATTAAATTCCCACCCAAATACAACTAAGCACCCAACAAATATTAAATGCATGTTTAAGGAACTTTCCACAAACTTCTAAATGGCCACCTATACACCTCGATTAATGGAATGACAACTATTTTTATTATTTTCTATTTATGCCACCTATGCGCCTCGAAAATAGAAATCTCCTTTTCCGTTCTTTTCTCCTTTTTATTTTTTTATTATTTCTCCTCTAATTTTCGTCACTTTCTCTCTCCTCCACAATTTTTTTTTTTTTTTTTTCCCTTTTTGTTTCTTTCCTCTCTTTTTTTTTTTTTTTTCTAATAATTTAATTTTCCCATGCAAGATGCTCCTGCATCAGACTCCCTTGGTAGATAGAAAAGTGTGTCCCACACTTTGATGTCAAAAGAAAGATATAGAACCATTTTCATCTTCACCACAAGCTTCCACTTCAACAGGACAAGAAAACCAACATGCAAATCTACCACATTTTTTTTTGCTGATGCATGATGCTCCTGCATCCGACTCCCATGGTAGGAAAAATTTTGTGAATATGGATTCACAAAATTAAGTAGCCACTGTTGAAAGTTTTTTTTCTTTTCCTCCAACACATAGCTAGAACAAGTATCCGATGTTGATATATTTCCTTCTTTCTTCTTTTCCAACACCTTGTTGGGACAAGTGTTTGCTGCTGAAAATACTCCTTCGCAATGAACTCTATCCAAGTATAACTCTCATTCTCATCCAATCTTGTTGAATTAATCACACCTGTAATAAATCTAGCAACACCATACCAATCTTCCTTTGCATACCACACATGACTAACAAGATCCTCATGCAAACCATCATCAATATCTTTTAAACTCATCTCAAATTCAGCATCATATAATGCATAAGAATTTACCTCTTTAACATATTCATCTTTGCTTGCTTCTTTCATGTTGTCAACAATGCATGTAACTATTCCACTTGCTTGATCTCCAACGAAGGCACTATATTCTTCCTCCATTGCTGCCATCTTCAAATCATCTTGATCTATTTCAGGTTCGTAAGTCTTGTCATCTTTATGCTCTTCGTCTTCTCTTTCATCTTCTTCAACTTTAGGTTCACAAATGATTTCCTCTTCATCCGCTTGCTCTTCCACTGGATCATCTTTCTTTTCCACATCCAAGGAATTATCAACATCTCTTTTCTGGTGACATGCTCTTTGTTTCCGCAACTCAGCTTCTAATTCATTCACTTGCTTCTGTAAATCAACTGGCAATGATTGTTGATTTCTTGCTCTAAATTTCTCAAGTCGAAGAATCCTCAGAATCCATCCAATCACAAAAGTCATCTTCTTCTTTCTCTTCTCCATAATCAAGTCTTTAGAAGACAAATCTCATCCAACACAAGAACCTTGTGCAAACTGCCTCACAGTCGGCGATCTGTCTACACAATCAAAAAATTTCTCGACAAACTTCACCCAACTCAAGGTCCTGGTGCAAGCTACCTCACATTCGGCGATCTGTCTGCACGCTCAGGAACTCCTGCTCTGATACCACTGATGACGGGCCAACACCACCATTACCAACTCACAACCAAAAAAAATGCAATAATATGGAGACAAGAGAGATGACAAAATGCTTCATAAAACTTCCATTAATACTTGAAATTCATTAGAATATTCTCCAAATGGAAACACCTCCAAATTCTTACAATATAAGAGAGATTGCTCACTAAGAGCTTCTACAAGAAATTACATCCGAAGAGCTTCTACTTGAAGAGCTTGTCTTGAATAGCTTCTATTTCTCGAACTTCCATCAGAAGAGCTTCCATTTCTTCAACTTCCATTAGAAGAGCTTCCATTTCTTGAACTTGATTACAAATGATAATAGGCCTTTCTTAAATAGGCACTTCTAACCCAAGACATTACAAACACAACCAATGTGGGATAAAAGGTAAATACAACTACCTTTAAATAAATATTAAATTCCCACCCAAATACAACTAAGCACCCAACAAATATTAAATGCATGATTTAAGGAACTTTCCACAAACTTCTAAATTGCCACCTATACACCTCGATTAATGGAATGACAACCATTTTTATTATTTTCTATTTATGCCACCTATGCGCCTCGAAAATAGAAATCTCCTTTTCCGTTCTTTTCTCCTTTTTATTTTTTTATTATTTCTCCTCTAATTTTCATCACTTTCTCTCTCTTCCACAATTTTTTTTTTTTTTCCTTTTTTTTTTTTCCTCTCTCTTTTTTTTTTTCTAATAATTTAATTTTCCCATGCAAGATGCTCCTATATAGTGCCTTCATTGGAGATCAAGTAGGTGGAGTAGTTATGTGCATTGTTGAAGACATAAAAGAGGCAAGCGAAAATGAAGATGTCAAACAGGTAAATTCTTATGAATCATGGGATGTTGTCTTTGATATGAGTTTAAAAGATATTGATGATGGTTTGCATGAGGATCTTGTTAGTCATGTGTGGTATGAAAAGTCACCAAAAATCTCTTCCTTTCAACAGCTCTGTTCATGGAACTATTTCTCTTATATTTTGGTACGGGTGGTGTGGTTCGTCATTAGTGGTATCAGAGCAGGAGTTCATGAGAGTGCGGATAGATCGCCGAACGTGAGGCAGTTTGCACCAGGACCTTGAGTTGGGTGAAGTTTGTGAAGAAGTTTTTGATTGTGTAGACAGAGTGCCGACTGTGAGGCAGTTTGCACGAGGTTCTTGTTTTGGAAAAGATTTGTCTTCTGAAGACTTGATTATGGAGAAGAGACAGACGAAGATGACTTTTGTGATTGGATGGATTATGAGGATTCCTCGACTTGAGAAATTTAGAGCAAGAAATCAACAATTATTGCTAGTTGATTTGCAGAAGCAAGTGAATGAATTAGAAGCTGAGTTGCAGAAGAGAAGGGCATGTCACCAGAAAAGAGATGTTGATAATTCCTTGGATGTGGACAATAAAGATGATCCAGTGGAAGAGCAAGTGGATGTAGAGGATATTATTTGCGAACCTAAAGTTGAAGAAGATGAAAGAGAAGAGGAAGAGCATGAAGATGGAAAAATTTATGAACCTAAAGTAGATCAAGATGATTTGAAGATTCCAGCAATGGAGGAAGAATATAGTGCCTTCGTTGGAGATCAAGCAGGTGGAGTAGTTACGTGCATTGTTGATGACATAAAAGAGGCAAGCAAAGATGAAGATGTCAAACAGGTAAATTCTTATGAATCATGGGATGTTGTCTTTGATATGAGTTTAAAAGATATTGATGATAGTTTGCATGAGGATCTTGTTAGTCATGTGTGGTATGCAAAGGAAGATTGGTATGGTGTTGCTGGATTTATTACAGGTGTGATTAATTCAACAAGATTGAATGAGGATGAGATTTATGCTTGGATAGAGTTCATTGCAAAGGAGAAATTTCAGTATCGGATACTTGTTCCAGCTATGTGTTGGAGGAAGAGGAAAAAAATTATGTCAACAATGGCTACTTCATTTTGTCACTCTATATTCACAAAATTTTTCCTACCATGGGAGTCGGATGCAGGAGCATAATGCATCAGGAAAAAAAATAAAATAAAATGTGGAAGCCTTTAGTGAAGATGAAGATGGATGTATATCTTTCTTTTCGCATCATAGTGTGGGACACACTTTTCTATCTACCAAGGGAGTCTGATGCAGGAGCATCTTACATGGGAAAATTAAATTATTAGAAAAAAAAAAAAAAAAAAAAAAGAGAAAACAAAAAAATTAAAAAAAATAAAAAATAAAAAAATGAGAGGGAAAAAAAAAAAAATTGTGGAAGAGAGAGAAGGTGACGAAAATTAGAGGAGAAATAATAAAAAAATAAAAAGGAGAAAAGAAAGGAAAAGGAGATTTCTATTTTCGAGGCCCATAGGTGGCGTAAAAAGAAAAATAATAAAAATAGTTGTCATTCCATTAATCAAGGTGTATAGGTGGCAATTTAGAAGTTTGTGGAAAGATCCTTAAATCATGTATTTAATATTTGTTGGGTGCTTAGTTGTATTTGGGTGGGAATTTAATATTTATTTAAAGGTAGTTGTATTTACCTTTTATCCCACATTGGTTGTGTTTGTAATGTCTTGGGTTAGAAGTGCCTATTTAAGAAAGGCCACTTTTCTATCTACCAAGGGAGTCTGATGCAAGAGCATCTTACATGGGAAAATTAAATTTTTAGAAAAAAAAATTAAAAAAAAAAATTGTGGAGGAGAGAGAAAGTGACGAAAATTAGAGGAGAAATAATAAAAAAATAAAAAGGAGAAAAGAAAGGAAAAGGAGATTTCTATTTTCGAGGCGCATAGGTGGCGTAAAAAGAAAAATAATAAAAATAGTTGTCATTCCATTAATCAAGGTGTATAGGTGGCAATTTAGAAGTTTGTGGAAAGATCCTTAAATCATGTATTTAATATTTTTTGGGTGCTTAGTTGTATTTGGGTGGGAATTTAATATTTATTTAAAGGTCGTTGTATTTACCTTTTATCCCACATTGGTTGTGTTTGTAACGTCTTGGGTTAGAAGTGCCTATTTAAGAAAGGCCTATTATCATTTGTAATCAAGTTGAAGAAATGGAAGCTCTTGTAATGGAAGTTCGAGAAATAGAATCTCTTCAAGACAAGCTCTTCAAGTAGAAGCTCTTCGGATGTAATTTCTTATAGAAGCTCTTAGCGAGAAATCTCTCTTATATTGTAAGAATTTGGAGGTTTTTCCATTTGGAGAATATTCTAATGAATTTTAAGTATTAATGAAAGTTTTATGAAGCATTTTGTCATCTCTCTTGTCTCCATATTATTGCATTTTTTTTGGTTGTGAGTTGGTAAGGGTGGTGTTGGCCTGTCATCATTCAGCTAGACATACATAGAAGCCATCCAAAAAGAAAGCCACCCAACCTATTGCACTAGAAGATCATAAAATCGTTGAGAACTAAAATACCAAGCATAAAAACCTGATCCAAAGTTAATCACATGTATCTATATTTGTCAACATATCCATAGCTGAAATAGCACCCACAACAAGTGCCAGACCCATCCAAATATCCATATCTCCAAAGATATACCAAGTGAATCTCACATCATCAACATATCCAATCTATAACTTGCAATCACAAGCCTCAAACAAAATACCTACAACATATTTACCAAGAAGATCCCAATGTAAAAGATAATGTCAAATCTATAACCAATCCACTCACAAAATCTAAAAGAAGTGAATTCATGTAGTGTCAAAGACATCCACAACACATAAACCAATAACCTACATTAATAAGTCTCATAAAAATTCTCCAACAGTCTCTGAAGTTCTCTACAACTAATAGATGAAAGAGATAAAGGAATAACCATATAACCTCTTCACATGACATACATGAGCACAAACCAGTGATCATAATCTCTAACCAATCTCAAATCCAATGCAAGAAAAATTGAACATCAAGGAACATAACCAAGACCAAAGAGAAGCCATGAAAATCATAACATGTATTATGTCATTTTATACACACCTTCATATGTAAACTATACAAGTATGATCTCCATAAAAAACCCAACAAGAAACCACAACAACACCCAAACCATACCATAAAACTAATCATGGATGTAAGCCTCTCACAAGATGATCAAACTCATAAACTATTCCTAATATGAGGAATATGCCCAGCATAAAACCATCTCCCAAAATCAACCAACATAAAAACATATGAAAATAGAAATAACCAATGCTAAACCATCTCTCAAATGAACACTCCAGAACTAACTCACATATTGTAGCTCAAGATCAATATCCACGAAAGATAAGAATAAACATAATGCACCTAAGAGAAACAATGGGCTATACCTCTAAAGATACAAACATGAGAGTAGACCAAGAGTGGGGAATGAGAAAGGTCATCAAGATATCGAAGTCTCCAACTAAGACTCATCTAGGAACAATCTCTTGTCAAGTCCATATCAAGTTAATGCCCCTTAGACTTCCTGTTAAAAGAAAACAATTATCCTAAAAAATAATTTTCTAATTCAAGAGAAATCAACATCACTATCACCTCTAAGTATCCATGAGCACCTATAACCAATCAATCCATGCCAACTCCAAATACAACATAGCAGTATCATGAAGTATCTAGCTTATGATAAATATACTCAATACTAAGAAACTAAACCAAGATCAATGTCAAAGTTCCAACCATGGCCTCAAGGACATAAACATGACAGCATGATCTAACCATCTCAACCAAAGAGATAACATGCTCCATATGAACATTCTATAGCATACTATAACCATGACATAAAAAAAAACCATCCTAACACCAAGAATAACATGTCAAATGAAAGCATAAACCACACCTTTTCCATGAATCCCATGAGTCCTTAAGATGCAACCATCTCTACACACCATGAAGAAAATCATCTCGACATACCATGAAGAACTATCTATAGATGCCATGAAGATAACCAAGAAGCCCATGAATCCTCAATATCTAACCATCTTCATACACCATGAAAATAACAAGTGTACCATGAAAATGTCGAAGGAACTTTTGCAAGAACATAATCTAAGAAAAACCTCCAACATCTACAAACACTCAATAAATATATCAATGCCAAAAAATCCCACTCAATTGTGGTACTCAGTCACCATTGACATCATAAAATCTATCTCCTACATGAAGATCCTATAGGTCTATACTCATACAACCAAAGTGTCAACACCAAGTGAAACCAAGATCTTCGAAGCAAGAAGATAAAAATCAAACTAGGAACTAATCTTGCACTGTCACCCCATCACTACTACTAGATCTCACTAAACTATGTATCCAAGCTATCTATGACATCATGATGAAAAAAACCATCCTCTAACAATGAGAGTCAATCAAGGCATCAGAGCATCAAATAACTCAAAGTGCATACTGTAAGCTCCTCAAAAGAAACCAAATAACCATGATCCTCAACCAAGAAGATATACCACCATAACTAAATCAAGAATCCAAGCCAATAAACATCAAGGATGTACCTATATATCCAATCATGTCATGCAAAAGTTCATGGCACCATGATCACATCCATGAACTAAGCATCAAACTCTCAAAGTGTCCAACCTATCAACATAAAATAGTCAACCACAATCTTCCACCATGACTGTACCTATTAACAACATTTGATCCCTTCTACATGAAGAAAAAATTTAAAAAATCATGTGACTTAGGGTATAGACAACCCAAATCCAAGCCACCAGTATGAATATGAAATGAAATATCAATGGGCAAAGACAACCCATATCCAAGCCATAAATGCAAATTGTAAGTATAGACTACTTACAACACTGCACAACTTGTAGACTAGACAAGTAATAATACATATCCAAGCCAAAAATTGATAAACATATCATCATGAGACCAATCTACAATATGAACTGTGTATACAACATCGAATCTTAAATATCAAACATATAATATCATAAAATCACAATGCTACCATAGTCAATATATACAATAAACTATATACATCAATATATCACCAACTAAATTATGGAAAACCTACATTAAATTTGAACCAATGTATAGATCTTTCAAAGATCTTTTCGTTGACTACTTGAAGTCCAAAATATGACTCTATATGCACAAGTTATGCCCTAATCTATACTCAAAATAAACAACATCTAATTTTTAGGCTCTTAAAGCTTGACAAAATTTCAAAATCTTAGAACTAAACCTACACCAAGTTGTAGTGCTTTTAATTAGATTTCCAATGCCTATAAGAAGTCTAAAATGCAATATATTGAGAGAAAGTTATAGTCATTTTACCAAGATAGTCTTTTTACCATTTTCACTACAATATTTTTTTATGAGAAAATTTTTGATGAGATTAAATTTGATGACCATCACAAGCTAAAACAAAAAAATATTTCATTTCATCTAATCATAACCAAACTAGGCATATTATATATTAAAATTTATGAAAATGTCAATCCTGACCTAATAATGAGGTCTATTTTTACCCAGGATGTCATTTTTGCAAGCTCTCCTTTAAAACCCTCATTTAAATGAAACATCCAAAAAACTCTTTTGTCTAACAATTTCACATGCCTAAAATATACCAACATCCCCATCATAATAGAAAATTTGAAACCCTTAGATCTGCAATAAACAACTCATATATCTTGCCCTTTATTTTATCCTCTCATGCATTCCCATGGATTGAATCTAGGATTACAATAATAAAACCATAGCTATGATACCACTTATATGGAAACTTGCAACAAAGAATATAACTATTTTCACATAACCCATAATAGATCTAAAATAAATATGCAATTAAAATCCACATGCAAGAGAATAGACAACACACCCACAAAAATCTGAAACAATATATACCTTGGGAAACCCTCATTAAGAGAGAAATGAAACCTCCAAAAGCATCCATCACCATGCATTATTCAACAAAAATACCATTGAAATACAACCATTGAAGCCTTTAAATGCATAACCACAACCAACCAATCCATGTGAACAAGGATTAATCAATCAAAACATCTCATGACATGCTTCCAACCTTCACAAATACTCCCTTGGCTAACCTATAAAGCCTTGTCCCTCTTGACTCTTTCCCTTTTCCCTTCTATCTTTTCACACCACCAACTACCCTTGTGGCTCCATATATAGTAGGACATCCCACAAAATCACCAAGTGGTACTACATAAACCATGTGCTACATAACCCATTGACCCCATATTTAATATTAGAAATTTCATTCTTTCCCCAATATTAAATAATTACATGAAATATTATCACAATATTACAATACAACTCACTAGGTATGTCCCATGGGAATCTTTACATGTTGCACATCCATTTAAATGTAGCATTACATAATAAAATAAAATAATACAATATAAAAATATAATGCAATGTGTGCAACACCCATTATCTCAATAGGTCTTACAACATTTTTGGAGAAATAGCAACTTTTGGGAGCAAAAGCTCCCACAGTAAGGCTACCATATTAATTAATTATAATATTAATTATTTTTATATTATAATAAAAATAAGATTCTATTAACACTTGTGCATTTGTGCAATCTGCGTTGAATTTCAAACTAAACTATTTACATTAAAAAATATTTATCTTATTTTATGCTTTTGAAGATGTTTAAAATATAATAAATTTAAGGACCTAATATAGTATAGTTAAATTATTCTAATTCAAATAGTATACTTAGAGTTTTAACTAAAACGTGATTACAATATGAATAGTTGAGCATTCTTATATAGAATTTTTTTTAGTTATTATAGAGTAGAGATGACATGTGTCTTTTTTTGGTTGCATTTATAAAACTGGTTGTGCATGTCCCACATTTTCCCAAAAAGCATCTTTGATTGTTGATCTAACATGAACACAATGTGCATAGTCATTTCACACTTAATCATGTTTATCACATGTCTTCTTTTCAGGGCTTTTGGAAAAGCTAGTTAGCTGTTGCCAAATTTGACATGAAAATCACCTAAAGTTGTTGATATTTGTTCATCCAACAATCATCGTGACATGACCTTTTAACTTTATAATATTAGTAACATAGTTCTTAAATAAATTAGAATATTTCTAATTTTAAAAATGAAATAGTTTTTTAGTTATACTTTAAATATGATTATTTAACCTCAATAAGTTAATTTTAATTCAATGTTAAATGTTATAGTTTGTTTCTTAACAATTTAATAGAAAAATTAGAAAATTGGAAAATATTTCATAAGTAAGAATAAAAATCAAATACAATTTTATATGGAACTCCAGAAATTTCATTGATATTCACTGTCACTTGAAAATTACAATATGAAGTAGAGCCTACAGACTCTGGAGGCATGCACACTAATTGAAATTTGACAATAATAAAAAATGGAAAGTGAAACCAGGCTTCAGGGGAAAACCCTAGTACTATTGTAGTAGTCATTGTAGAAAGTATAAGACTGGACTAAGGTTGTGAATTCTTCTAGCCATGGGTTTTCCTATCCCACTTTGTCTAGGTTATACAATTTTTAGAGAATTTCCAAGCCAATTCATGCCCATTTCTTATGGTGCTTCAACTACCTAGCAGTTAAGCCCAACAAAAATGGTTGTTAGGCCACATTTTGGCCAGGTTAAAAAAGATTATGAATTTCACCTGCCCAAGGGATCCCCACCTCTAATTCTACATGATAAATGATATCAACATCATTGCCCAAGTATTTCACTTTAAAATTCTTCCTTATGAGTATAAAAATGTTGACCCTTGCTTCTCCGAGGTCAAGCAGAGAGGGTAAAAATTGGGACATAATGTCAGTGTTGACACTACCAATTCTCATTCTCCAAAAATTGATGCCCTAGAACCATTTTTGCAGCATGAATAATTAAGTTCATAGTAGTAGCTAGAGTAGGAATAACCTCATTGTAGATTGATAGGAGGTTTTCATCACAGACTTTACCTAAAAAGGCCTTCTATTCCTATTCCAATTTTCTTAATAGGCAAATTGGAGTGGCCATCTTGACTACGAAGCAAGGCCTCCCACTTTACCAGATTACCATCAAGTAAACTATACCAGAATTGAATGAGCACTAAAAGTATATACCTATTACTAGACTATTAAATACCAAAAATGAGATGAGAAATGATGAAAGAAGTAGCTCAATTACGTATAAATAAACTAAGTGGTTGAGAAATGTTCCCAACTCCCTACATTTTTGTACACTCAATTTGTAGTTCATTTGTTTTAAATTATTATATCTTCACAAATATTTGACATAAATGAAATTTTGTGCCCAAAAAGTTGTTATGCATGTGAAGCCAAAAAAAGGAGGTAATACCACTAATAGTGAAAAAGGCATATATGTACTATCCACTACAAGTGATACATGCTGGAATGAAATTTTTCACCATTCTAGAGTCTTGAACAAGGTCAAGGCTTCATTTTAGATGTTTGGCCTAAAATAAACCTTCAAGCATTGATATATTATCATCCAATGGATGATAGTCTATAAAAATATGTTACTTGCTTCATACATATTTTGGAGATATTAAATGATATTAGAAACATTTCCCAAAAATCTATTACTGCATACATCAATTTTTGGTCACATGCGGAATGTGTTGTATGTATTGTGTACTACTGCTAACCAATAAGTACTTACTAGAAAGTGAAATTATAATTCCCACAAATTTAGAAAGTAAATTTATAATTACTATAAAATAACTAGAGCCCAAAAAAAATGCCATGCCCACTAAAGTATCAAATTTCAAAAAAAAGGGATTTTACTTTACATTATATTCTTTGCATCATACACTTTCAATAATATGTTTTAAATAAAAAACTGATGATTCTTCATGTAACACTTCTTTCATCCTTCAAAACATCCCAAAAGCATTGATGTTCCAGATTTGTTGTTCCAATGCATCTACAACTTTATCTACAAAATTAGTAGGGTCAAGACCCATTTCAACAAACAGTGCTTAGAGCTCTGCCTTTTCCATCTCCTTTTTAAGCTCTTTGATGGCATCCATAGGATTAGCAGATGAAAAATTGTGAAGCTACAATGAGCCCAGTAAAAATATCACTTTGTTCCTCATCCTCCTCCATAAAAAAATATGGGTTGACAATAGGGTTTGAATTTTCATTTGACAATCCCTCTTCCATAGGCAATCCCATTTTTGGCAACCAAATACTTTTCTAATAACAACAATGACTGAGTAGGATGTTTTTAATTTAAAGAATGTTTTTCCAAACAGATTCCACAATACGATAAATGCAATAGGACATTCCACACGTGTCATCTAGCCACATTTGCCAATGCATTATATATGTTTTTACAATAGAAAGGAAGAATTGCCCAATCAAATATATACTTTTCTAGTAAATTAGAAAAATCACCAAATGTAAAATATATTCTTTTTTCCAAGAAATGTGAAAAAGTCACCTAATGCAAAAAAAAAAATTTCAATGAATGGGGAAAATTTCCATCTACAATATATACCCTTTGTGTTAAAAGTGACAAATTTGCCTTGATTTTATGAAAATTTGTAATGGTCAAAGAAAATTTGCATCTAACATTAAAATTTTTGTGACATGAAAAAAAATTCGTCAATAGAGATAATTTTTTTCCATCAAAAGAAATGTTGGCTTTTCCATGAATTTATATATTTTTTAGGGAGGGGTTTTCTTAAAGTTATCCCTGGTCGAGATAAAGGTTCTTCCTTTGACAAATCGACAACTAAAAGAAAAGAAAGAACACAATCATGCAATGTTAGAGATTGCATTATCCCTAAACTATACCAAGTTTGACATCATAAGAGATTGCAAGCATGCAAAGGAAATTTAGAATATAATAGAGACCATCTGTGGAGGAGACATGGATACTTTGAGGGAAAAATTAGAGAGACTGAGAGG
This sequence comes from Cupressus sempervirens, assembly GCA_028749045.1. Taxonomy (NCBI): domain Eukaryota; kingdom Viridiplantae; phylum Streptophyta; class Pinopsida; order Cupressales; family Cupressaceae; genus Cupressus; species Cupressus sempervirens. The sequence goes on along the minus strand of CM053786.1, from coordinate 230,101,333 downwards.
TAAGTTTGAGTAAATGACAATGACAAAAGGTGAGAATATAGTCTAGTATTATGGGAGAATCAAGGAAGTTGTAAATGTTATAAGATGATCCAATGGAAGTATTGATAATGAAAACATGATCAACAAGATATTTAGAACTCTATTTTCTATTTATACTATTGGGGCTTCTACAATACAAGAATGAATATGTACTCCAAGTAATGACCTAACTCTAGAAGGTAGGATTGGTAGACTTACTTCTTTTGAAATTTCTTAGATTGATAATTTCATTCCTACCAATGTTAAATCACAATTGGTTCTTAGTGATAAAGGAAAAGGAAAATATGTGAAAAGTGATAGTGATACTTTTGGTGATGAACTTGATGAGCTTGTATCCCTAATGGCTAGAATCCAAGGTTTAAAAGGCAAAGGAAAATACAAAGGTAAACTTCCTATTATTTGTTTTTCATGTAAAAAACTTGGTCATATTGCTGCAAGATGTCATAATAGAGAACTCAAGGATGAACAAAGGGACTAAAAGTACAAAGGAAATAAAGATGACTGAGACAACAAGAGAAACAAGGACTTTAAGGAAAAAGGTAAGAAATTTTGTTACATTGCTGAGGAAGAGACTGATGATGAATCTAAAATTAGTGATGAAGAAGTTGTCTATGCTTGTATGAAAGAAGATTCTGATAAAGATGAGAAAATTGCATTAATTTCTTATGTAAAAAAGAGTGATAGATGGATAATTGAGAGTGGTTGTTCAAATCACATGGCTCGTGATAAAACTAAATTTGAGAACATTACACCATAAAAGGGTAGTTGTGTGAAGTTTAATAATGATCTACCATGTCTTGTGAAGGGAAAATGATCAATACAATTGACTAATACAATCAAATTTTACTAGATGTTTATTGGGTTGAAGGACTTGCACAACTTTTTGAGTGTTTCTTAGTTGAACAAATTAGGATACAAAGTCGAATAAATATAATATCTTGAGCTAGGCTTCCTATTGTTTCACTTTCTTTCCTATTATATATTTTTTTATGGACTTGTAAACTTTGGTGTCTGAGGCTCAACATGTATACTTTCAATTAATTTGGTACCTCATTTTTATTTTTATTTTTATATCACTATAGTTAAAACAAAAAGATTTGTATTACAACATAGTAATAACATATTAATAATAATAAACATCTTAGATCAAGGCTAACAAAATATACAAACAATGTTAATAAAATATCATCTAAGTTGAAACAAAATATTCTCTAAGTTGTAATAAGTATCATGTGTAAAGTTATTATTAAGTAATTTAAATATAATTCTTATAAATTGAATTTAATAATATTTTTTATTTTTGTAAAGTATTTTTAAAAATGTTTATAATTCAATATAATTATTTAAAAATATAGAAAACATGATATTAATCTTATATTCATGACTTCTATTGGTTAGATTGGATTCAATAACTACTTGAGAAAGATACTTTTTGTGGTACTTCTGGTCGAAGTGATATGATCATTCCACGTATTTCCTCTACAATAGAAATGTGCATTTTTAATTTACTTTTTACTAAAGGGTGATCAATCCACAAAATGAGACCTATTATCTTTTCATTCTTTCACCTTCTAATCCTTTCACAAGGCAGGGACTCAAGCTCTACAAGAGCTTTTGTTTGATTAGGTGTACTATGTGTAACTGAAAGTAATGTATAATTTAGTGTCTATATTTTTTGTGTTATGTTATTGAATTAAACAATATTATTTCTAAAATTTTGAGCATAATTTTATCTTTTGCAATAACTTAATGGAAAAATGATTCCCAACTAATTAGAATCTTGTAAATTCAACACTTTCATATATAATATTATCTTTAAATGGTACATTAGAGTGTGCATAGATAATCGATGCTTAGAAATATTATTGGAATTAATATATACAATTTTTTTTATAAGAGACTCATAATTTAGTTTTGTTGTAAGCTCTTGCTTAAAATTGATATACAGTTTATTCTTTAGACAATTTTAAAAATAAACTTCTTTAACATTCACTAAGCTAAAACTTTGTTAAAACTTTGTTAACATGAAATAATTATTAAGAGAACATTTACTTTTAGCAAATCACATTAAACATATATATTCTAGGAAATAATACAATTGCCAATACAAATTGCATTTATTGTAATTTTTTAAAGAATAAAGTTAATTAGAATCTTGAGATGCATAAAGAGACTCTGAAACCCTTAACCGTATGCACCTAGAACTCGTAAATCATAAGTCAAATTTGATCAATTATATAAAACTTTAGTTAAGTTTAAAGATGCATTTTTTTAATCTTTTATTTTAATCTCTTTTAAAGATGTTTTGTTGTTGTAGAACAGATGTTTCCAACCATCAACACAAGTAAAGAAAATGGTATGTCGTGATCTCAAAAATGAATTTTATTTAGATTTCCCCATCATTGATTCAATGGTTCAATTTTCTTAAAATAATAATAATAAGGGTAGCATACAAGTTTGGTGAGCATCGCCAATGTACAAAACCCTATCTGAAAGAAAATCTTGGAGAAGGATAAAGTTATTTCTTAGCAAGGAGAAGAACAAATGGTTAAATAAATCATACAAGAGGGAAAAAAATATCATATTATTTATCATTTAGGATAAAATTATAAACTATTTGGGTATGATGTGTATGAATTTAATGTTACCAATATGGATCTATTTCAATTTAGAGGATTTTGTATGTTCTAATGTTTTTTTTCTTTAGATCTCAATTTTTCGATTCAATGATTGGTAAATATTTTCTTGAAATCATTTCAAATTTCATCATGAATAATGTAATTTAAATTGAGTATTAAAAGAAGAAAATTCTAAAATTAATCACATCATAGAGATCAGCGAGCCAAATGGACTACAGTTAGCAAAAGTTATAAAGAAGATGAAAATATCATAATATTTAAAATAAACAACTATTTTTTTTTTTTTATAATTAACATTCTTAAATATTGCATAGTAAGAAAGAAAATAAACTTGAAAAAATAAGCAATTTTGACTATTTAGCACTTTTAACTCAGAATAAAGTCTTAATTTAGGATGTTTATTCCATTGACAAGAATATGAAAAACCTTATTTTATATAAATTTCATATCAATGTCATGATTGAAGAAACACTACTTAGATATTAAATTTATATTCAAATTTTTTATTGCAAAAATAAAAATAAAATTCTTTAATAGAACAAGATATCGAGAAAGAAGAAAATGATTGATAATCATGTTAGCCAAATAGGCTACAGCCAGACAAAATCTCTGAAGGCAGAGCTAAAATGTAATAAAATTTAGAATTGAAAATTGACATCTAAATTATAATTATGTTAGTTTTAGGTAGCTTGAATAGTTTTTTGTCCACATGTAATTAATTGGAAAATAATTGTTAAGAGTCACAAAAAATAATTATTGTTAATTAATCAACTCCTTCTAGAAACCCCTAGTAACCTATTGGTTAGGTTGTTTTAATCAAGAAGAAACTAGAAACTTCTTGGTTATGAAGCAACAAGAAGCTACTTGGTTGAGTTGTATTTATCAATAAGCCACTAGAAACCTCTTGGTTAAGTAGTATAAAAAGGATCAAGGGAGACATTTGGGGAACAAAATAGTACAGAGAACAACAAGATTTGTAAGAAGCATTTGTAGTGTTAGTAAATGAGTTTGTAGTGATAAAAAATAGTCTTTCAGTATTAGCAATCAGTTTGTAGTGATAGCAAATAGTCTTGCAGTGTTAGCAAGGGCACAATAATAGCATTGGGGATACTAGTGGAGAATATCAGTAGGATAAATTAGGAGATTGTCTGAATTATGCTAGTAAGAGGCAAGGAATTTTGTATCTCTTGATTTGCTGAAGTTAATTTATTTTCCATCTATAGAATTGGTTTTCCCTTAGCAATTTTTCTAGGGTTGATTTGTCCAAAAATATTGTGCTCTCTATGTTCTAAATTTATTTTTGTATTTTATTGGTGAAGTTGCAATTATGTTATTTTTTGATATTAGGTACGAATTTTTTTCTAGCATTTCAATAATCATTTATGATAGGTAATTAATAATCAGTGAATGCAACAGTGTTAATTTTCATGTGGTATTAGGACATTGCTGAGGGTAGAAGAGTTTTTCCCTAGGAAAGAAATTGTGATCTCTTCAAATTTATTGTTGATTTAATCCCTTGAGATAGCTTTAGCTAGTTTGAGAGATTAGGATAGATTGGATGGTTCCTCAAATTTTGGCATCTAGAAGGCCATGATTTCTTTATTGTTGTAAGAGAATGGTATCAAAGATTATGCTACCATTGGTATAGTTGTACCTACATATGCTATACAAATTTCAACATATAAGAAGGATGATGCCAAGGTGAGAAGGATTATCCTTGACGATGTCAAGGATCATATTGTTTCACATATTGCAGAGCTAGATACAACAAAAAAGATTGGGAAACCATTCTAAATCTGTACCAAAATGCTACAGCCAAAAGGGAGATGATTCTTAGAGAGAATCCAAAGAATAATCGAATGAACCAGGAAGAAGATGTTACAACTTGCCTCACTAGGCTTAGAGTTGTCAAGGATGAGTTATTAGATATTGGAGATAGTCCTAGTGATGACGAGCTAGTGAGAATAATCCTAAATGGGTTTACAAAAAATTGGAGTGTCTTTGTTCAAGTTGTCAGTGGACGAGATACTTTACCAAGTTGGGATTGACTATGGACTGATTTCACTCAAGAGAAGTTTAGACTATGTCTTGTAAATGGGGCTAAAAGAGTTAGAAAAATGAGGTAGAACAAGGGAATGTTTCCCTAGTGGAGAAAGGGAAAGAAAAGAAGGGATCTAGCAAAGGATAAAATTCACAAAGTGAGAAGAAGAAGTAGAAGGACCTTTCTAAGGTCAAATTCTTTATATGTCATAAGTATGGTCACAATGTCAGTGATTTCCCAAAAACAAAGAAAGCACAAAAGTAGGTGACAACTTGAGCAAGTGTAGAAGAAGTCTCCAATAGCCTAGAAAATGAGTTTGTACTTATAGCTTTTATGGTGAGCTCAACCTCATAGACTATCTGGTATGTAGATAGTGGGGTGTCATTTCATATGAAAGGAGTTAGAGAGTACTTCTCCAGTTATAGGGAGGAGAGCTCCAATATCCAGATTTTTATGGGAAACTTGTCCAAGCTCAACCTAGTTGGGAAACAGACTATTTAGTTTTAGAGGGAGAATAGAAAGCTAGTTCAAGTTTATTACATGTTGCATGTTCTAGGCTTAGGTATGAATTTTATTTTCCATATCTATTATTTAGGATAGGGTGTATAATGTACTCTTTAGAGAAACACATGCATTGATTAAGAATAAGGAATAGAAATCACCCATAACTATTGGAGTTATGAGTGGTCGCACTTATATGTTATATTTTGTTACTCCTAAGGCACCCATGATCATCACTAATCCTAGAGATCTTAGAGAGCTATGGCATAGGAGGATGGTCGTTATTTGTCATGGAGCACTCAAATTACTTTGTGAGATCGTGACAGGTGTTCCAAAGGTAAGCACAAAGCATGATGATACTAGATCTGAAGGTGTTCTTGGTCTAGTACATTCAGATGTATGTAGACTGATGTTGACAAAGTATCTCTGAAGATATGAGTACTATGTTACTTTATTGATGATTTCTCTAGGAATACCTGGATATACTTCTTGAAGACAAAGGATGAGGTTTTTAGTAAATTCCAAGAGTTCAAGGCTCTAGTGGAGTACTCGAAAGGAAGGAAGATCAAGGTTCTTCGGTCAGATAAGGGAGGCGAGTAGAAAGGAAAGAAATTATAGGAGTTATGTACTAGGGAAGGAATCAAGAGATAGTGGACAACTCCTTATAATCCACAACAGAATGGTTTTGCTGAGAGGAAGAACCATTGTTTATCAGAGGTAACAAGAGTCATGCTACATGACTAGGATATGCCCTACTACCTATGGGAAGATGTGTGTAGTATGAAAATCTACATTCAGAATAGGGTTCCACACAAGATACTATAAAGGATGACACTAGAGGAAGCTTTGATAGGTAAGAAGCCTAATGTTATCCATTTTACTATATTTGGGAGTTTGGCATATTGTCATATTGCAGGTGATACACATACCAAGTTAGATTAGACTACAGAGTGGAGGTACTTTGTTGGGTATAGTGAAACCTCAAAGGCATATAGGATTTTTATTCCTAGGACTAGAGGAATTATTGTCAAACATGATATTAATTTCATGGAGGACAAGGAATTTAGGTGGTCTAGATATTTTCTAGTAGATGATCAAAGTGAGTAGCCAATAGAAGCTCCAGGGCCTAGTCAAGGGGAAGAAAACACTAGTACAGTTCTAGTACAAGTGTAGGCTTAGCTAGTGATGTTTCATAGAGCATAGAGTAACAGATGCAACATGAAATTTATCTAGAAGAGTTAGAGGTTGATATTTCATCCTCTACAATTTGCAGCAAGAACCATGAGATTCAAGAGACATTAAGCGATACCTAGGAGTTTGTGGGAGCTCATAGAAAGAGTGCTAGAGATTGGAGACAACCAACCAAGTTCAATGACTATGTGGCACTGGTTAGTTGGTAGATAGTGAATCTTCCAGCTATTAGGAGGTTGTAGAGCATTAGGTATGGCAAGAAGATATGGTTGAGGAGTATAAATCAATAATGCAGAATGATGTGTGGGAGGTAGTTCTTAGAACAATAGATAGGACAATAGTTGGATCATGCTAGATCTATAACATAAAATATGGTGAAGATGATAGCATCAAGAAATATAAGGCAAGGTTCATGGCCAAGGGTTTATCTCAAAAGGAATAAACTATGAGGAGACACTTTCTCCAAGGGCTAGTTATACTTCTATACAAGTTGTGATCTCATTAACAACACAAATGTAATGGCAAATCCATCAAATGGATGTCAAGACAACATTCTAATGGTGAGTTAAAGGAGGAGGTATACATAGGGAAGCCAAAATCCTTTGTAGCGCACAACAAAGAGACTCATATATGTAGATTGAAGAGAATATTTCATGGACCCAAGTAGGCTTCTAAAATATGATATGAGTGTATTGATACATACTTGCAGGGAATGGGCTTTATGAAGAGTGAAGTGGATGCTAACCTCTACTGCTTGGTGGTTGGGGGTGAGATTCTCATTCCTTTTCTTTATGTAGATAACTTGTTTCTTATAGGTTCACTGGGGCTCATAGAAGACTACAAGAGGGATATTGTAGGAGAATTTGAGATGAAGGACTAATGACTCATGCACTACTTTCTAGGCATGGAGTTGTGCCAAATAGATGGAGAGATTTTTCTTGGTCAAGGGAAATATTGCCTTAAAATCTTGAAGAGATTCAGGAAGGAGGATTGCAAAGTCATATCTACACCCATGATCATGTATTAGAAGAAGGTAGATACATCTAAGGATAAGGATGTAGATCCCACTTTATATAGATAGTTGATTTGTTCTCTTATGTATTTGGTCAACACTAGGCCAAATATAGAATTTTTCTCTTGGTCAGTTCATGGTTGAACCAAAGAGAATGCATTGGACAATAACCAAGTATGTATTACATTACTTTCATGGTACAACTAGTATGGGATTAGATATGTCTGAGGTGAAGCTATCATGTTGATGGGCTATACTAATTCATATTGGGCAAGAAGTACAATAGAAAAAAGGAGCACTTCAACATATTATTTTAGTTTGGGATCAGGAGTTGTATCTTGGTTCAATAGGAAGCATAAATCCCTGGCTTTGAGTTTAGTAGAAGAAAAATACATAGTAGCTAGCATGGCAACATGTGAAGCTATATGGCTTTGAAATTTGTTAGTAGCCTTGTTTGGTCAAAAGATTGAGAATATTACGATATGCTGTGATACTAAGAATTGCATAAAGTTTTCTGAGAATCCAGTGTTTCATGATAGGTCTAAACATATAGACATCAAATATCACTTCATCAAAGATTGTGTACAACAGGGGATTGTTTAGCGACAATACATACCTATAGAGGAGGAGGTACTAGAAATCTTGACAAAAGCATTGGGGAAGGAAAAATTCATCTTCTTTAAAGATAATTTATGTGTCATGCATAATAGATTCCTTGCTAAGAGGTAGCTTGGACTCATGTTCATCCACATTAAATTAATTGGAAAATAATTGTTAGTGTCATGAAAAATAATTATTTTTTAATTAATTGAATCCTTCTAGAAACCACTAGTACCCTATTGGTTAGGTTTTTTTAATCGAGAAGCAACTAGAAACTTCATGGTTAGGAAGAAATAAGAAGCTTCTTAGTTGAGTTTTTTTTATCAAGAAGCAAATAGAAATCTCTTGGTTAAGTAGTAAAAAAGTAGGTCAAGGTAGACATTTGGAGAAAAAAAATACTACAATGAAAAATAAGAGTTGTAAGAAGCATTTGCAGTGTTAGCAAATGAGTTTGTAGTGTTAGCAATTAGTTTGCAATGATAGAAAATAGTCTTGTAGTGTTAGCAAGGGTGCAATGATAGTGTTGGGGATTGTAGTGGAGAATATCAATAGAAGAAATTAGGAGGTTGTTTGAATTCTTCTAGTAAGAGGCAAGGAATTTTGTATCTCTTGATTTGTTGAAGTCAATTTATTTTCCATCTGCAGAACTAGTTTTCCATTAGGGGTTTTTAAGGTACAATTTGTCCAAAAATATTGTGCTCTTTGTGTTCTAAATTTCTTTACATATTTTATTGGTGAAGTCATAGTTGTGTTATTTTTTGATATTAAATATGAATTTATTTCTAGTAGTTTAATAATTGTTTACAATAGGAGATTAATAATCAGTGAGTGCAACATTGTTAATTTTAACAAATTAGCAGGAAGAATATGCAACAATTAGCTTTATTTTTTTGTTTTCTTTTCCTACAGCTTCTCATTCATTATTTTTTATTTAAACCCCTTGTTTTCAATGGCAATAACATATCAATATCATATCTTTATGCTTGTCCTTTCCCATAATTAAGACTATTCTTCAATTTACTTCATGGTTCGTTTCTTTTCGTAGATAACAACATTAGCATTATTGGCTATTTTACTCTCAATATGGTAGAATGTAAAGCAAGCGAGAGAAAATCACTTCTATTTTTCAAAGCTAGAGTTGGAGACTCTAAAGGATAGTTATAGTTATGGGCAGACGAAATCAACTACTATCAGTGGTTAGAAATCACCTACAACACAATAGGCAGTGGCGTATCTAACTTTGAGGAATGGAGTTTTTGAAACCCTCATTCATTGATATTTTAAATAGATGGGTTCTAGGTTAAAAATTGAATTCTATAATGTAAATTCAATTTCTTTTTCTAAGTATCCCTATAAGAGTATTTGATCACCTTTTTATAATTTTTTTAAAAAAAATTAAATTAAATGGAAGAGTTCCGTGTTGTTATTTTTTCATTTTTCTATAAAGAAAAAATTAAAAACTGTATCTATGTTATTTGGGGATGAGGCTACCAAACCCCCTACCCCCTCTGTACCTGTCAGTGGCAATAATTGTTATGCACATAGAAAGTATTATTGCTGATGTAGCAATAGTCTATTGCAACAATACCTATTGTGGTCATAGTAGAGCTACTTGCAATAGCCTTTTTAGGTTGAGCCAACGGGACTTAAAAATTGTGGTGTTAATTTAATTTATTTAAATGAATTTAAATTTTAGTTATTAAAATTTTATTTTATTTGAATATGAAAATATTAAATTATATTTTTGCTAGCATTTTTTTTCATTTTTCTTTTCAAAAATTCAAAATATATTTTGTGCAACCAATAAAAGAAAGAAAAAGAAGAAGAAATTATTCTACATTTTTGACATAAGGAGAAATAATCATTTTTATCACATTCATTGATTACACATTATATATTCTATCATAACTCTACATGTTGATTTTCGTTGTAGTGTATGCATTTTTAACATACTTAAATTAAAATTAAAGAAGAATTCTCTAAAACCTCTTATCCTTTAAGGGAATTTCATTCTCTTTAGGATGTTCAATCTATGGATTTTGGAATTGGTCTTAAATTTTCTAGTCTTTCCTCTCACTCTATTAATGCACAAATTTAGGGCCCACAAAATTTAGGGTTTGTTGTTTTCAACTCACATTCCATTTTAGTTTTCATTCCCAAATTCACACCCTCTTAATGCCTCTACCCATAATATAGTTGACTTTTGTAATGTTGTCTAGCAAGATTAGTTCAATTTGAGTTGTAAGGAATCAACAAATTCATTGCTTTGGATTTTTCTATATCGGTAAATAGATTCGATTTAGTGTGCCCTAATAGTTGACAGTGGCACAAAATTATAATTGATAAATTCTTTTGAATAGTTGTATTATCTCTTAGTAATTGTAATTAGTATGACTATAATTACTTTTCATTCTCACATTCTAAAGTGGCTGACATTTGTCTCTTTGCTTGTGTGATGTTCCTCTCTATTGCTAGGATATTACAACTATAAATGTTCCTGGAATATTGCTCTCTATTATGTTTTACATATGTAAATTTTTATTCGTTGAATTATTCCTCACAATTTTCTCAATATTCATTGAAACTCATAGATAATTAAAGCTTCTCCCTATTCACGTGTCTTTACAAATGGCTCCACAATTTTTTTGATCTTTTATATTCTTGGCTTTCCTTATATATATATATATATATATATATATATATATATATATATATATATATATATATATATATATATATATACATACACACACACACACACACACACACACACACACACACACACACACACACACACACACACACACACACACACACACACACACACATATATATATATACATATATATATACATATATATGTATATATGTATATGTATATGTATATATATATATGTATATGTATATATATATATATATATATGTATATGTATATATATATATATATATATATGTATATATATATATGTATATATCTATATATGTATATATATGTATATATATGTATGCATATATATGTATGTATGTATATATGTATGTATATATATGTATGTATATATATATGTGTGTGTATGTATATATGTATATATGTATACATATATATGTATGTATATATGTATGTATGTATATATATGTGTATATATATGTATGTATGTATGTACATATATATATGTATGTATATGTATATGTATATGTATATATATTTATATATGTATATGTATATGTATGAATATATGTATGTATGTATGTATGTATATGCATACACACACACACATATACATACATATATATATGTATGTGTTTTATTATTTATTATTTATAGTTTTTTCTATTTTAGTTTCTTGACTCTCCCTTTATTTGTGCTTAGTTTAATATTTAATTTTTTTGGTTATTCTTTTTGTGTATATATATAATCACTAATATTCATGTGTGCTTTGTTGATTTTTAATTTTTAATTTTTAGTTGTTAGCAATGTGTGTAGTTATTGTATTATTAATGGTTTTTATTCCTTACTCCTGTCCTCACTTTTTGTGCCTTTCCCAATCCTCTTTAACTTATATAAGTTGGGGATTGGCTTTAGTTTATGACTTATATTTTCATCTTTGGTAGTTTCTTTTATCATGAGGATGGGTCATAGAGTGTTATCTGAAATGTTTATGACAAAAAGTATAACAAAATCAAATCTAGAAGCTTAGAGATGACATTCTAATGAATATGGAAATTGATTATGTTAATTGCAAGAATACAATGTTACTCTCTTACAATAATTTTGATTCCTTGATGAGATGGTACCTAAATGCCTTAAGCCACGTTTGTTGGAATTTGATTGAAAAGATCATCAATGAATTAGTGACATTGTTGAAGAAGTATGTATCAATCATTGTTTTGTCACTAATGTCAAACTTGTTATTTGTCGGTAGGAAAATTGCTTATAAGATCCAAGCACTATCACTTAGTTGATTGATGAAGAGGATTTAATCAATAAGATGTAACAACATCACCTAGAGGAAAGGTTGTGATATGATTTTGTAATGAAGTGTAAGGATCAGTTAAGACAATGATGAAATAATTTATTGGCAATATACTTTAAGATACAAAGGTTGGCTACACTTAAGAACTTAAGAAGAACAAGTTGTAACAAAGATTGTTTGCAAAGCCTGAAGAACATCTATAGTGAGTGTCGAGAAAAGTTACTTCATGCCAGGCAGATTGCCATTATGTGCTAAGTAAATGGAATGTCTAGTGTGTGAAGAGTAACTTGGTGCCTAGCAAAATGCAATAGTTGCCAAGCATCAATAAACAATTGATGCCAAGTGAAAATGTAGTAGGTGTTGAGTAACACAATATGTGTTGAGCATTAGAAAGTCAATAGTGTCGAGCTATTGAATTATTTGAAAAGTCAAATACTTGCCAGATCTAAACTAATAAGTTTATTATCTTGAATATTGTGAACTAGATGGAAGATAAGGATGTTGATATGGTGGTATAGAATTCTAGGTTAACCATTTTTAGGTGAATATAGGTGGATTCCATATGATGTTTCTAGAAGGAAACAATATAAGTGAAAAATACACTGTATCCTACCTAATCCATTCAAATCCTAATTTAGATGAGGGAAATTAGAGCGAATAAAATAATTGAAAATTTCTATTTAAAGAATTACAATTGAAGAACCATAAGTGGTTGGAGAAAGAATGTGGTGTTAAGTTGATGGAATTGAGAAGGAAGAACAAAGTACATAGACTCTAATTTGATAAGTGACCACAGGAGTGACTGTATTGGCACAATGATCAACGAGACTCAAGAAGATAGAAGCTTGAAGAGTAGACAAGTTGTTAGAGCTACAGAGACGAAAAGCCAAGCATAGTTGTGAACTGAATAGAGATCTAAAATCTACAAGTTATGTTATAAGTTGAATCAGGTCAAAAAGCCCTTATTGTTACTCTTTAGAAATTGTATCAATTAGGGAAAATCCTTTAGACTAAGGTTGGTTTAATAACCATTTGAAAATCCTTTAATAGGGTGACATTCCAAGTGAATGTTCTAAAGTCCTTTAACCAGGCTCACTCCTAACAGGGTGGTTGAACTGGGTCACATTCAACAATGTGGGTTGTAGCATTTAATATGCCAGGCTTTTCACAGGGCATCACTTTAGAAGAGTGAGAAACAAGATAGCATGTTACTGGTAGTTTTTCCCAAATTGGGTTTTCATGTAAATCATTGTGTTATGTGTGAATCTTTCATGTTTTATTGTTGCATGTTGATTTAGCAATAACCTGCAAGTTTAGATTGATAAGCTTTGATGAATGAATGTTTAATGGGTTCACTAGAATAAGTGGAAAAATTTAATTGGACCTTGAGTATCTGATTCACCCCCTCCCCTTAGTTACTCTAAAGAATTCTAACAATTGGTATCAAAGCCATCTGCTGATTTAGTTTAAAGGTAATAGAAGCACAAAGATCAAGATCTCTAAGAGAGAAGTTCCCAAGCTTAATAGAGACAACTTTGCTACATGAAAATTTTTAATAAAATTGCACCTTGGATCAATAGGTGACCATGTACAAAACTCAATTAAATTAGAAAATGCTGATCTAGCTATTGTCCCTACTACTAAAGATATGAAAAAGAAGAAGGAACATAATCAGACAATGTTGGAGATTTCCTTTGCTCTTAGCTATGCTGAATTTGATGACATCAAGGGATGTAAAACTACATTCAAGATGTGGGAAGCCTTGACAAATAATTATGGGGGATATAAAAATGTTCAAAGAGCAAAAGCATAAAGCCTTTGAGGAAAGTTTGATGACAAGATAATGGAGGAAGGTGAAAACATTGCTCAATATGCCTCCACAATAAAGAAGTGGTAAGTGCAATAAGAAGTTGTTCTGGTCATTTGGAAGATGAAACTATTCAAAGAGTCTTGAGTCTACTTTCAAGGCTAAGTTGCTATTCAAAGATTCTGATGAAAAGAAACAAAGAAATAAGAGAAGGATAGAGAATGTTTCTAGTGATAGTGATACTGAAGAAGAAGATGTTGAGTAGTTGGAGGCATTGCTAGCAAGGAGGTTTCACAAAGGAAAGGACAAATTTAAAGGTAAGTTGCCCATTATTTGTTTCAATTGTAATGAAGTAGGATATATTGCCTCTAGGTGTCCATAGAAGAGAAACTTCAAAGGACATGACAAATAAAAAAACAATAGGAGTGAAGATAGTAGAGAATACAAAGACAAAGGAAAAAAGTGCTACATTGCAGAAGGTAGTGACTCAGATGAAAATAATGATGAGATAGTCTATGTTTCTATGAAGGATGAGTCAAATGAAGATGAAGCAATTGAACTTGTAGCCTATGTAAACAAGAGTGAAAAATGGATCATTGATAGTAGTTTCTCACACCACATGATAGGAGACAAACGTAAGTTCATGCTGCATTAACTCATTATGTTGGAAATAGTGTTAGATTTGGTAATGATGCTCCATCTTTAATAAAATGCAAAGGCTCCATTAAGCTCATAGAAAATATCACATGTGATGATGCATATTATGTTGAAGGATTGAATTACAATATAATAAGTGTGTCACAACTAAGCAATATAGGTTGCAAAGTTGAATTTGGAAACAAAATTGCAAAGATTTTTGACACAAATGGAAATTTGATAGGAAAAGAAGACCAAACTAGGAGAAATCTATTTTATCTAGATACTAATGATGCCACTTGTCTTATTGTTAAAATTGATGATGTGTGGTTAGGGCATAAAAGACTCTATCATGTCAAGTTTGATAACTTGATTAACATTAGCAATCTGAAGAAGGTAAGAGGTTTGCTTAAAGTAAAGATGACTGACAATATAATGTGCAAACAATATTAGTTAGGAAAAATGACCAAGTCTAGTTTCAAAAGAAAAACCTAAACTTCAAAAGATGTTTTAGAGATTGTTCATACTAACTTGTGTGGACCTGTAGAAGTATAAAGTTACAAGGGAGATAGATATATAATGCTACTTGTAGATGATTACTTCAGGATGATGACTGCCATGTAGGGTAGTTTTTAGTGGCTAATATTCACTAATTGGCTTATTTTAGGAAATTTTGGCTAATAATTTAATTCTTAAAAATATTTAAAATTGCCACATTTCTGTAAAACTTAATTATTAAAATATTAAAATAGTGTAAGATTCACCAGTTAAATGATAGAAATTATTCTTATTTTTCAAAATAATGTAAGATGCATCAATATTTTTATATCTCTTTTTCAAATGGGGTTTCTTAAAGTATACCTTGCTACCATGTTCTTAAAGTAAAAATATAACACCTTTCAAACATTTAAAGAGTGTTTGGCAAGGGTTGAAAAAGAGGCAGGTAAAAATCTGAAATGCCTGAGATCTGACAGAGCAAGAGAGTTCACATCAAGATAATTTGATATGTTCTGTAATGATAAAGGAATCAAGAGAAAAACATCAGCACCAAGGACTCCCCCACAAAATGGAATTGCAAAGAGAAGGAATAGATAAGTAATGGACTATGCCAGAACATTGATAATGGAGAAAGTTGTTCCTCTAAAGTACTAGAGAGAAGCAGTAAGCACAGATGTCTACACCCTAAACCAAGTTCAAATCAAGAAAGGTACAAATGTAAGATATTTTGAATTATGATATGGTCACTCACCAAATCTAAAACATTTCAAAGTGTTTGGCTATAAATGCTATATTATTAAAGATTCTAGAAATGGCAGGTTCGATACAAAGAGTGATGAAGGTATATTCCTTGGATACTCCACTAGAAGTAATGCATATAAGTGTTTAAATACTAATAGTAAAAAAATTGTGGAGAGTAAAAGTTTAAACTTTGATGAGCATATAGAAGTTCAAGATGATGAATCCACCAAAAGACTAGAAGAATATAGATCTTCTATATACTTCTATGATGGAATACCTATTGAAGAAGAAGCTATAAATTCAATATCCAACTAGCAACAAGTCTAAGTATTTTCCAAGTCATAGCTAGTGAATGTTGAGTTACATTTTGATTTTGAGTTGTAGAATGAAGAAAATGCACACTCTGATTCTAAAATTAGTACACATGAAAGAGATGTGCACAGTGACTCTGAAGCTGAAAGACCAAACATGAAAACAAGGACATAACCAAGGCTATCCAAGTATGTGAAAAGACATCACCCTACTGAACAAATCATTGGTGACAAGGAAGCTAGACCAATGATAAGGAACAGAGTAAGAAATGAATCATGTCTACTAATAAAAATAAAACCCAATACAGTAAGAGACGCACTAGAAGATGATGGTTGGAGAAAAGCTATGGAAGAGGAGATTGAATAGATAGAGAAGAACAACACTTGGAGTTTAGTTCCAAGACTAGTTGATAAGAATGTGATTGGTACAAAAAGGGTGTTTAGGAACAAGCTAGATGAGAGTGATTAGATCAAAAGAAATAAAGTCAGAAAATTCTATAAAGGTTATGCTCAAGAAGAAGGACTAGACTATGGGGAAACATTTGCCTCTATTGCAAGGATGGAAGGAGTAAGAACTTTACTTGCATATGCTTCTCACAAAGGTTTTAAAGTATACCAAATGGATATAAATTCTACCTTTCTAAATTGTATACTAGAAAAGGAAGTCTAGATAGAACAACTACAGGGATTTGTTGATGTCAACAACAAGGAGATGGTATGCAAACTACATAAAGAACTCTATGGCTTGAAACAAGCACCTAGAGCTTCGTATGAGAGACTTCAAAAATATCTTGTAAAAATTGGATTGAGGTAACATATGACAAAAACAACCTATATATCAAGACTAAAAAAGGTAAGGACATCCTGATATAAAAAATCTTTGTTGATGATATAATATTTGGAGTAAAGGATGCCCTATGCAAAGATTTTATTGATCAGTCAAAACATGATTTTGAGATGTCAATATTTGGGGAAATCAAATTAGTTGTTGGATTACAAGTATATCAACTGAAATATGGCATATTTGTGACCCAACCAAAATACATCAAAGAGATACTCAAAGCATTTGGTCTAGAAGATTCAAAACTAGTCAGTACACCAATGATAATAGGACATAAGTTATCAAAAAATGATGAATTAGCTGAAGTAAATTAGACAATATACAAATCAATGATTTAAAAGCTATAGTATGTTGTACATAGTAGATCAAACATTACATTATCTATTGGAATAGTAGCAAGATTTTTCACAAAACCAAGAGAAAATAATCTTATGGCAGTAAAAACAATAATGAGGTACCTAAAAGGAACATATGACTTTGGCTTATACTATAAAAGAATTGAAAAGTTTCAGTTGAAGGCCTACACTGATGTAGATTGGGGAGGTAATATAGATAACATAAAAAGCACCAATGGAGGAGCATTCTTCTTAGGAAAAAGATTAGCAACATGGACTAGTAAAAAGAAAAGTTGTACCTCACAATCCACAACTAAAGATGAGTATATTGCTACTGCCATAAATTGTACAAACATTATTTGGATTAAGCATATACTCAAAGGTATGAAGGAACAGATAACTAAACCAATGATACTTTATTGTGACAATACCAGTGCCATCAACATATCAAAGAATCCTATGATGCACACCAAAAAAAAGAATATTGCAATCAAGTATCATTATCTAAGAGAACTAGTGGAAGAAAAAGAGGTGAAGATGGAATATGTGAATTCAAAGGAACAAATTGATGATATCTTCACAAAACCATTACCTAAGGATGCATATGAATATCTTAGAGGTAAGGTAGGGGTAATACCCCAATGAGAGGTTGTTTGAGAAATAGTAGAATTGCCCTACATCAAATAGGCTAATTATTGAATGACAAAAATTGATGTTGAATATCATACTTTAGGTTTTTCCTAAAGTATTTAAAGTGTTGAAATTTCAAATCAGTGACAAGCATGGTTATAGAGAGAGAAACTAGAAACTGCAAAGTCTACATTTGCATAAATGGAGATGCTAATACATTGTATCTTTGGCATTGTTGTCAAAGAGGGAGAAATAAAAAAATTGATCAAAGTAGATGAAAGAAAGCTATAGGGAGAAATTGATCAAGGTTGAAGATGTAGAAGAAAAGAGGGAGAAATAGCAGAAGAAAATAGAGAACTACAAAAAAGAGAGAGAGAAAGCCATACAAGATCTAAGAGGAAGAAGCAAAGAAATCAATCAAAATAAGATATCTAAGAGGAAGTAGATCAGAGGAAACAATATGTATCAGTAAAGAGGGAGGTTTGGCATTGTCTTACTATTTTAGCCTAGTTATGGTTTACATTTTAGTAACTTAGTTGATCAGTTTGGTTTGACATCAATGCCAAAGAGGGAGATTGTTGGAATCTAATTGAAAAGATCATTGATGAATTTGTGAGAGTGTTGTAGAAGTATGTTTCAATCATGTTTTTTTCATTGATGTCAAACCTACTATTTGTTGGTAAGAAAATTGCTTATAAGAGCCAAGTACTATCACAGAGTTGATTGACAAAGAGGATTTAATCAATAAGATATAACAAGAGCACCTAGAGGAAAGGTTGAGTTATGATTTTGTAATGAAGTGAAAGGATCAATTAAGAAAACAATGAAATAATTTTTTGGTCATATACTTGAAGATACAAAGGTTGGTTTCACTTATGAACTTAAGAAGAAAAAGTTGTAACAAAGACTGTTTACAAAGCCTGAACAAAAACTTAGGTCATGCCAAGTATATTGCTAGTATGTGTTGAGTAAATGGAAAATTTAGTGTGTACCAAGTAACTTAGTTGGTGCCAAGAAAAATGTAATAGGATTCGAGCATCAGTAAAACATAGTTGATGTCGAGTGAAAATGTAGTAGGTGTCGAGTAACACAGTATGTGCTGAGCATCAAAAAGTTAATAGTGTTGAGCTAGTACATTATTTGAAAAGTCAAAGAATTGCCAGATCTAAACTGATAAGTTTGTTATCTTCAATTTTGTGAACCAGATGGAAGATAAGGATGTTGAGCTGGTGGTACAGAATTCTAGGTTAACAATTTTTAGGCAAATACAGGTGGACTCCACATGATCTTTCTAGAAGGAAATAATATAAGGGATATATACATTTTATTCTTCCTAATCCATTCAAACCCTAATTTAGATGAGGGAAATTAGAGTGGTAAAAAGAATTGAAAATTTCTATTTAAGGAATTGTATGTCAAGAAGTAGAAGTGGTTGGAGAGAGTGTGTGGTGTTAAGTTGAAGGCATTGAGAAGTAAGAACAAAATACATATACTTTGCTTCAATAAGTGACCATATGAATGACTATATTGGCACAAAAATCAAGGAAACTTAAGGAGACAGAAGTTTGAAGAGTGGACAAGTTGTTAGAGCTATAGAGACTAAAAGCCAAGTAGAGTTGTGAGCTAAATAGATATATGAAATCTGCAAGCTATGTTGTAAGTTGAATCAAGTCAAAAAGACCTTATTGTTACTTTTTAGAAATTGTATTAGTTAGGGAAAATCCTTTGGACTAAGGTTGGTTTAATAGTCATTTGAAAATCCTTTAATAGCGTTACATTTTAGGCAAATGTTCTAAAGTCCTTTAACCAAGTTCACTCCTAACAAAGTTGTTGAAATCCCTTAACTGGGTCATATTTGACAATTTGTGCTATAGCCTTAAATAGGGTAGGCTTTTCATAGGGATCACTTTAGAAGAGTGAGAAACAAGGTAGCATGTTACTGATGGTTTTTCTCAAATTGGTTTTCCACAAAAATCTTTGTGTTATGTGTGAATCTTTCATGTCTTATTGCTCCATGTTGATTTAGCAATAACCTAAAATTTTAGGTTGATAAGCTTGGATGAATGAATGTTTAATGGGCTCACTTGAAAAAGTGAAAAAGTTTTATTGGACCTTGAGTAACTTATTCACCCCCCCAGTTACTCTAAAGAATTCTAACAATGTTTGAATATATAAACATTCTTTTATTTATAGATGAAAAGAAGATCGAACCTTGTTAGTTTTATTTAAGTGATCTTCTCCAACAACACAACATGAATAACCTTGAAAACTATGAAAAGAAAGGAAAGTCCAAAACTTATTTGTTGGAACCAATTATGGTCAGAACTATGTTTAGATTTGGACCCTATTAGATAAAATCACTAGAGGGATATCCTATGAACCTCATATATCTATCACATGTCTTAAAAAATAATTATGGATAGTTTTATGCATTCTCTCTTGTTAAATTAGAAAATGCTAAAAAAATTATAAAATTATAAAATTACAAAAAAATAAAAAATAAGATAGATAAACTTCAAAGCATGAAATTTTTTGTAATCAAGCACGTCTTATGAGTAGCATGGTTAAAACCTACAAGACACACCATGTGTATAAAGATTGGATCCACCATCTATCAGGCTCACTTCACTTTTCACCTCATATCAAGTTTTCATTCAATACCTCTACCTCACTCCATTCATTCTATGATTCCTATGCTCCAAGCACCAAGACACAATAGAATATCTGGATCTATTATAACACTATAATAATTTTAAATTTTTATACATCATTATATCTTTTTTTATTTTATTATTGGTAAATAGCCAAGCCCATGATAATTTTATTAATTAAAATGAGAATTAACAATAGCTTACTCCATTCAAATGGGCACTGGTAGGAAAGAATGAAGAAGAAAACCTCCAGTCTCGCCTGAGACAAATGTCCTATATTATTACAAAATAAAAGGGGTATACCCCAGTGAACTAAATCCATGTATATATTATGTATACAAAAATAATATTGATAAAAGGTTATACCCCTAATGAAAATATCTTCATTTGAAAATCCAAAGCTACTTTAAAAAGGTTTTGAACCATAGATTCATCGGAGAAGAGAATCTGATGTTTGAAATTGACTTCCAACAAACTAAACATGTTAAGAAGTTAGAAATAAAGACGAAACTTAAGATATACCATCTGAGGGGAAGAAAAAGGAAGCAATCTCCCATGGAATGATTCATATACAAAACAATAAGACATAATAGACAAGGGGAAACTACAAGAGATTATATGAGAACCAATATAAAAATAACCTTGCATACTAAAACTAAACTAATATGAGTTTCAATCTAAAGAGATCAATAATGAGAAAACAAAATATCAAAATAGAGCAAGATGAGATCCTATGTAATCAAGCAAGCAATTTGACAATTAACTGAAGAGGATTAATGAAAAACAAAATAGAGGACACAGTATACCTAAAAGGAGTAATATAGATAGTACATGAAAGAAATAATCCTAGGAAGGGTTTATGACAGATAGCTATGAGGTGCAAAAATAGAGGAACGACCATGAATCAAGTCCAAACCCCTACTTCCATGAAAAAAATAGCCCCACTAAGTGAAGTCATACAAGGATCAAATGGATCAAATGCTAAAATAGTAAACAAAAAAATACAACATTTTGATATTTAATATGATAAATCTCCTAACAAGGTATCAGGTAGTGTTCAAGATTTTGAGAGAAATCTAGTGGACCAAACCGAGCATCCTTTGAATATTGTGTAATAAATAGAGAAACCATATCAATAGGATAAAATCAGTTAAATAGCCTTCATACTCAAGAAATCATTAATCCAATTAAGAACATCCATACCATCCATATAGGCCAAAGATATACCTTCTGTGTCGCAATCAAAAACCAAAGGGTACTCTAAAAAATAAAACCATAATGGATTTGAAGAGTATGAATTAATACTGAAGAGCTAAAAACTACATAGTTTATCAAAAGATAATGGAACCCTTCATCCCCAAATTAGGTTCTATGTTCTAAAGGATAAGAAGATTGACCTAATCGATATATATACCGAAGAGAATTCAAATTAATTGATCTTTATTTGTAAGCTAAGAGATATTAACAAATGGAGGGAGATTACTTATAGAAGGCATATGCCAAAGCCATAATAGAAAATATTCAAAGGAACAGATGGAAAGCAACCCAGATTCAGAATGAGACCTAATTTAAGAAATATAGATCCATCTTGATCACAGCCCAAGACGAGTTTTTTCTCCAAAAAATCACCCACATTAGGAGCATAAAGGAACCGAATCCATAAAAGAAAGCATAATTCCTCATAGGCCATAGTTTTAAATTATCCTTAATAGTAGTCATATAATTCAAGAAGTTAACATAAACAAAGGGATAAGTTTTAGAGTATGAAAAGTTTGCTAAATTGACTATACATATATATTGAATAGTAATAGTAAAGCTAGAGAGTCGTAAGAATACTAACAAAATCACTTAGTCTATGTAACAAAAAGCCCTAATATATTAATTTTGATCCTAAAAGATAATCACATTCTAGCTGAACCTCTACCTTCCTTCCACAGGACAATAATCATGTCTGTGATGTCATTGAACTACTCCAGCTGGAAGTTTGAAGAAAACTCAAATTGAAATTTCCTTTTGCCTGTTCTTTCTGCATTTGGAGTGTTGAAGTCCAAATCATCCAGATTCTCAAATGTCACCCTTGGCTAAATGTAAGAAATATAGAGATGGAGATAATTAATGAGCCATACTACATTATCTTTAGGAATGATACCCCTCCAGCGAAGAAGAAAATTTAGGCTAGCCTCCATCTTTGTCCATTTACGATAAAATGTCAAGTTTTCTCGAATGACCAAGGACTAGCGGTGGGGGGCTATGGCTAAATCCTGATGGCTAATAGGAAGATTCATATTTTTTTAGGGAATGGAATCCAAATTTTTTTGTCTATACTATATATCACTTGTTCGAGCGCCTTTCTCCATGAGGGGACAAACAGGTCACAACAAAGCCTGACTATATTGTCTACTTGAACTTTTGCTCTTACCAGATAGCCAATAAACAACCCAATGATATCACTATTTGTTCTCCATGTGAATTGATAGTCAAAAACCCCTTCACCCAAGGCTTTTTTGATTGCAAACTATGTCATGTCATCCACTAGGTGTAATATTCGGTTCCATCTTCTAGTTTCACCACTCCACAAAAGGCCATAGAATGATTCTCTGTAGCATGAAAGAGAGTGATATTGGATTCCATGGTTGACAATGATAGAGAAAAGAAAGACCCAACTATTAAAACCCAAGAATTATGCAAGGAAACTTTAGGAAAATAGCAGATAAACTACAAGGGAAAATACGCAAGTGTAGTCATACAATGATAAATAAATGTGAAATACCAGAGCTTGTGAGAAACCATGATGGGGTGTATAATTACTTGATTCTCCTGGTGATTACACATAAGAAGATGATGCCAAAGTGATGAGACAAGTACCACAACCATACATCTCAAAAAGTAATAATTAACGATGAGCCGCACAGTGACCATATTTATAATTAAAATAGATAAAGATATAGGTGAAAAATAAAATAGATAAAAATTATAGATAATCTCACTATAAATTAAAATAGAATAGATATAAATTATAAATAAAATAGATAAAGATATAGATAAAGTATAATAGGAAATTTAGGATCAAGAGAGTAGCAATCATTTATAATCATGGAATTAACTCCATCTGCTCTCGAGTTAGCTAGATGATTAGCAAGTTGATTGCCTTCCCTATAGATATGACCAATCCTACAATCATCATGCTTGTCTATTAGAGACAGAACCACTTCTAGTTGGGAGTTGAGGACCCAATTGGGAGTAGATTGTTTCCTAATAGCATTTACAATAATTTTAGAATCGCCTTTGATAAAAACTTAGATAAGTTAAGCTTATGACAAAGTTTGATTTCTTGATCGAGGGCCTCAAGTTTAGCTAAATTATTAGATGTGGGTAGAATCGACAAAGATTTTTTGGCAATCCAAATACCATCCTCATTATGAATGATGCATCCAATACCGACTATACCTGGGTCGCCCCATGCTGCCCCATCAAAATTCAGTTTGACCCATCCAGAGGGAGGTGGCTCGCATTTACTATTTTTCCTAACCTCTTTATTAACCTTAGAATAGTAAAGAGGGGGATTAATCAAGTTAGGCCAAGTTTCCTTCATGAGGCTGTCATAGTTGGAGAATGAGCCTTCTTCTGGGCTCACCTTCCTTAAGTATGAATTAATAGTTTCTACTATATAGGCTTCTATTTTGGATATAAGATTCTCAAGTTTTAAGTTCCAAATTGTGAATGATACAACAATTCCTTTCCTTCCAGATTTCCCACTATAGGTTTTTAATCCCTAGACCCCCAAGAGCCTTGGGTTTACATATATTTTCCTCCTTGATGAGAACCAATTTATTGTCTTTGTCTTGATCGTTCCAAAGAAAATTCCTCTTAGAATCAATTTTTTTGAGATTCTGTTTAGAAAGAGGAAGACATCAAAGAGGGTAAATTGGGATGGCTGAAAGAACTACATGGATCTTAGTGCATTTTCTAGCCTTGATAAGTCATCTGTCCTTCCAAGAGCATAATTTAGAATCCAATTTTTTGAGGGTACTATCGCACACCTTTCTCTAAGGCTATACATAGATATTTAAAAGGGAAGATTCCTTTCTTGAAGCCCATAATCCTACATATTTGTGATTCCATATCTAATGAGGTGTTTAAGAAGAAAATTTCAGATTTGAGAGCATTAACCTTCTATCCTGAGGCTTCCATATATGTATTTATGATGCTTTTGAGGGAGCGAGCTTTAGAGATCTTACTCTTCCCTAGAAGAATGGTGTCATCGGTGATTTTTTGATGTGTAATATTAGGCAGGGTTTAGTGATAGTAATACCCTATATTATCTACTTGTTATATGCATCCATCACAACTCTCCCAAATTCTTTTTCCATGATGATGAAAAGAGAGGGAGAAAGAGGATCCCCTTGCCAGATGACTCTCAAAATATCAAAATATCCTTCAGGCATGCCATTGACAAGGATTGAGATTTTAAGTGTCAAGATGAATTTGAAGATTAGATTAATCCATTGACAAGAGAATCCAAATGCTTCTAGCATCTTACATAGGAATCTCCAATCAATCATATCATAACCTTTTTGAATATCCAATTTCATGAGCATACAAGCTTCCTTATTAAGTCTTGCAAAGTGAATAGTCTCTTGAATAGTGATGATGCCATCAAGGATGGATCTACCTGGTATGAAATCAGTTTGTTCCTCGAAGATAATCTTGGGGAGAATCTATTTCAGCCTATTAGCTAGAACTTTGGAAAAAAAATTATAATCTGTATTACACAAGGCTATTGATCTAAAATCTCTTGGAGATTCAAGATCAAACTTCTTTGTAATCAAAGTGATGAAGGAATGATTGACTTTGGCAAGGATGGAGCCTTAATTTCTAGAAGCTTTGATAGCTTTCCAAAGATCTAGACCTATAATATCCCAACACTTTTGGAAGAAGAAGGCCTAGAATCTATTTGAGCCCAGAGATTTATCTGAATTCATGTCAAAAACTACTTTCTTGACTTCTTCTAGAGTGATGGGTCTATTTAGGTTATTGTTGTCATCTTGGGTAACAATTTTAGGAATAAATTTTAATAAACTAGATTGCATTGTATAATTTGAATTTTTTTGGTTATTTAGTATATCCTAGAAATAATTAACAAAAATGTCTACTATTTCTCTAGCTTTTTTAGTAAAATTGCCTTGTTGGTCTTTAATGCGCATGATTATGTTCTTATCTTTGTTATATAGGGGGGAATTATCAAAAAAAATTGTGCTAGGATCACCTTCAGCCAACCATCTTTCTCTCGATTTCTATCTCCAGAAAGTTTCTTCTTTGGATAGGATAGATTCTTGCTTTGCTAACAATTCTTTTTTGAGATGATAGCTTCTCTTGTCCATACCCTTCCTAATAACTTTTGAATTTAAATCTTTAAGTTGATTTTCTATGTTCAACTTTTCTTTGAATATTTTATTAAATTGTTATCTATTCAATTTAAGGATGCGCTCCTTTAGCATCTTTAATTTATGAATAAAGTCAAACATTTTAGATCCTACATAGTTATCTTGAGCCCACCATAATTTAAAATTTTTGAGAAAGTTTGGGTCAAGAAACCACATCTTCTCACACTTGAAAGGATTTCTAGATGGCTTGAGGGGCTTGATGAATTCAAATTTGATAGGGTAGTGATCAGATCTAGCAATGGGAAGAATTGAAGACTAAAAGTTTAAGTTATTAATGTCTTGTTCACCTTTTATTAAGAATCTATCAAGTTTTTATGCAATATAGGCAAAGTCATTTCTTCTATTGTTCCATGTATAGGTCCCATTATTGGTAGGAATATCAATTAGATTATGTAGCACACACCATTCTTTAAAGT
Source organism: Cupressus sempervirens (assembly GCA_028749045.1). Lineage (NCBI taxonomy): Eukaryota > Viridiplantae > Streptophyta > Pinopsida > Cupressales > Cupressaceae > Cupressus > Cupressus sempervirens. Next base: position 230,075,029 of record CM053786.1, on the reverse strand, counting down.
CTCTAGATGCTTGTGTTAGCACTTGAGAACCTCCTATCTTCTCATTAATATCTAAGATCGTGTTAAAGTCACCCCCTAATATATAGAGTTTTTTTTCTAGAGTCTTTAATATTTAAACAATTTCATTCTAGACTAGTAGTTTATTCGTGTTGTTAACTAGACCATACACATTTATAATTGTAAAATTAAGATTTGATTTTAAACTATGTACCTTGCCACTAATCTAGTTTTTTGTATAGTTAAGAATATTAATATTGACCTTCCTAGGATCCCAGATGATGCCCAAACCCCTAGAGGCCCCTAGAGATTCCTGAAACATAGAACACCATACTCCAAGCATTTTGCTAAATTTATCTATTTCGACTAAATTTAATTTAGATTCCTGAATAAAAATAACATCAGAATCAAAAGATTTAATGTTATGTTTTAGTAACCTCTTTTTTCTAGGGGCATTAAGGCCCCTAGAATTCCATGTGGTGAGCTTCATACCTGACTGGGAAGGCACTTCCCCTTCCCATTGTGAAATAGGTTATGTATCTTTTGCTAATCCTTTTTGAGACTCTCTAATTCTCTGAGTTCTTTTAGTGACTTGCTTCCTCTTTTACCTTTCATCTTACCACAACAAGGAGACTTGGGCCCTTCTTGTGTCATGTAGATCCCAAGTTGTCCAATTGTGACCTCTACTATCTAAACTATGTCAATCTTACTTTCTAGTAATTGTTCTTGATACTCTGAGTTACTTTCTTCAATAATCTGATTAGCTATATTCAATTTTTTGGTAAATGCTACTTCCATATCTTCCATCTGAATGTTCAATATATCACTTCTAATATTTTCACAAGAATAGTTCTCACCACCCAATTTAAGGACCCTCTAAACAAGTTCCTCCTTTTGTGATACCAATGTCTTATCAAGATTTTTTGGAAAGAAAACTTAGACCAACTCTTCAGTAAGCTGATCGATCTTTACATCATCATCCTCTACCATATCTATTTTAGTATTTGAAGGATCTGAGAGACATTCCTCATTTAGAAATTCTTAGAGCTCCAATACTGATAGATGCTCTACTTGAACCTCTCCCTTGTGTGTTTGTTGAGTCATGCTATTAGGAGTGAAAGGTGAGTTACTATTGACAACAAGAGTCTGCAAAAATTTATTGAGCGTTTTGGGTGTCTTCTCCATATTGTCTGGAGCCAAAGGTAGAATTGAATGTGAGGAGATTGGTTGCTTTAGTACTTCTTTTTCATTGCTTATCCTACTTGAAGTGAACAACATGAGATTTTCCCTCTCCTCTAATTGACTTGCTTAATTATCCTCTACGTGACCTACTTGATGTAGATTTGAGGCTTCTTCCATATAAGAATCTATGTTAATTGGATTTCCATTATTTTTTGATCTTTTTGATTCTTCTATAGTCCTCTCTTTATCCCACATACTTAACTGGTCCCTCTCTAGAGTGAAGGGAAATGAAGAATACTTGGCTGAGGTCTACCAAAATTTGGAGATTCCTTTAAATCCTTTCATGTTGGGAATCAAAGGTTCTATTTCAACCTCTCTCTATGAGTGTAACAACTCCTAGACCTATTTTTTGTTGTATAGGAGGTGTTCTTCCTTCCCATTTCTGATGTAGAAAATAGAAGAGCATTTTCTGCTTCTAATATATCTAGATTTTCATGCTTATTTGTGGCTCTACCATGTCCAATTCCAATAGATTCTTTACTTCTATAAGTCTCTCATATCTTACATGATATTACTTTTGTATGACCAACTTCTTCTTTGTTTCCTATCTTAGGTATTGTTGTTACTAGGTCTTCCTTATCACTACTTGTTGGATCTTTTTGTAAGCCCTGCTCAATGTTTCTCATGATGATAACTAATTCTTTGTTGAGATGATCTAGGCCACCCCTTTCCTCCTTATTGGTACTAATATTCTCATTTTCCAAATCTTTTAAAGCTATATCTAAGCACTTTCCTTGATTTTTATCATTAATAGTGTCTTTGTTATGTATAAAAGAAAATTCTTCTCTCATCTCAACAATATTCTCCTTGATGTTCTATTGTTGTCATTTAATGGATTCACATCAACTAATGTTAGTATCATTTCTGATTACATATGTTCCTTTCTTCTTATATTTTTTTAATTTCTTTGAGGAGCTACCAACCTTCCCTCCTTTTGTTTTGTTTTGGTGCTAGTAAAGAATCTTTTTCCTTGTCTGTTATGATACTATTTAAAGAGATCCTCAGCCCTTTCAGAGTATTCTATCCATTCTGATTTTCTGAATGGGAAATCCTCTTACCTTGCTCCTAGTTCCTGCTATTTATCATAGAGCTCAACCTTGGGAATTTGCTTCTAAAATTCGTGGTAAGGGGAAGGATCTTGGGCCTGATTTTGTGTAGTTCATCAAATCTGAAGATGTCAATGATTTTCCCTTTATAAATTTGAAATTTAATATCATATGAAGCTTTACTGGTTTCAACTTTCTTTTGGATTTCTGATGGGTGTTTAATGTTGACATTAATGAAGATTTTAATACTATTACAGTAGAAGAAAGATGCATCAATAGCTATAACTTCACCTTATGTAGAACCTAATGAATAAATAATGTCTACATCACACAGCTCTAGGGGGAGAGAAATCATGGTAAACCATGAGGGGATCATGCAATCAACCATTCCTAAATGAAAATTATGAAACCATTCTATGAATTTGACATAATGACCTTTAAAAAAGCATTCAGAAACATAAATGAGCTCTTTTTTTAAAAAATTCTTCCTCACATTTTAAAAATAGAATGTTATCAGAATGGTGGAAGATACTTACCTAATCCTGGCAGTTATCTTTTAGCCAATCCATTAAAAGAGGGATATCTTTTAAAGGACCATTCTAGATAGCAGAAACCCATTTCTTAAGGCAATCATACTAGGTATCATCTATGGCTTCCATGGAAATACTAGTGCGCTTATCCTGGGATTTCATTGGGGGCGACCTTGAAGATGGGTTAGGGTTAGATGGCTGAGTGTTATTGGTTTGCCTACGATGTGGGGTAATATAGGAGGTAGGGGAATTAGGTTTATAAAGTGGCTCATCAAATGGGATTGTGGACAACTAAGATTTACTCTCTGATTGGGATAATGGCTTGAAAGGCTTGGGCTGCACATATCTAGTTAGATTAAAAACTCTAATTTGGTTATCTAGCTATTCAACACTAAAGAAAGGATGATGGGAAAGGGTTTCAAATCCACCTAACAAGTCAGAGGGGGCTTTTTAATTATCCTATGTTCCTTGATGCCCACCTACCCAAAATTGGATTAGATTTCCTCATGCAAGTTCTTCTAGAGCCGCAAAATTATTGGCCATTGGAACCTTAAATCTAGCATCTACTTTTCCAAAAAAGTTTCAATGAAATTCACTACAGTTTGTTATAGAGCATCCTCTCCTATCAAAATCTCTGAGATGCTTCTTTTGATTCTATTGCCTCCATTTTAGGCCTAAAATTCTTGTAGGTTTCATATTCACATTTAACATTTTCGTATGCAGAGTAGAGCTAAATAAACTCTTTTCAAGGTCAATTACTTTTAAAATTAGATTTAACTCTCCATATACATTGTTATATCTTATTTACAATACCTGAATGAAATATTATTCCTGACTAATGAATATAGATAGGAACCAAACTTTTACCTTTATTTTATAGTATTCTCAACTAATCAACATTTTATAAATTAAACACTTTAATAAACAACAATCTCTTTAGTTAAAATTCTTACATTCTACTTCAAAGGGTACACAAATTGTTTAGGACTATGATTTTAAGGTAGTGATTTACCTGATCAAATGGTGTTGATTTCAATTGATCACCATGCAGTAGTGAATTGTTTATGGATTCCAGAATGGGAGGAGTTGTCTGATTTAATCATGGGAGGAGCTATGTTAGAATTCTCTCTGAAGAATATGGTTTGGAGGAAAGAGATTATGAATTCTTGGTTCCAAAAGCCAAGGACAGTTAAAAGTAAGATTCCTAAAACCCTATTTGGCACTGATCTTAAGCAAAAGATTGTGGACATTCTGGTCCTTAAACATTGACTCAAAGGTGAGGTAGAAGCCTTTAACTTTGTATAACAATACTTCTTTTTGGTGCAAGTTATTTTCTCAGATACACAGTATATTGACTCGGCGTATGAGGTCAGTCAGCATCTTTCTAGGGCTCTCAGTGCAGCCAAGTTTTATAATTCATTTTATATGTCTTCTTTCTTGATATATATGTTGGATTCCCTTCAATTGTGGTTGGGACTTCCCAGAATTAAGAATTTTCATTATAATGTGAAAAGTTATGAATTTTATCCATGCTTGCAGTTACAGAATAGTTATGAAGAGTATATTTGGGTAAATGATGCATTCACCATGAGAATATGTAGGGAACTTCAAGGATGTCTGGAGCAAAGATTCAGTCCTAAAGTGATGGCAGCCATTAGTCAATTTGGTAGTTATTTCATTCAGTTCTCATCCTTTTCTTATTTGTGCCTTGCAACATTTGATGGATTTCCTTTGAACCTACCTAGATATCCTGATGATATGATCGTGCTTGTTGAGATCACGAGGCAAGAAATTCAAGTGAATAGGCTAAGTGCTAGTTTGAGGAAGAAGGGGTATGAATTCCCCATAAAAGTTGGAGCCTACAATTGTGAGACTAGATCCGATGCAAAGAACATACTCAAAGAATTTGAGAACAAATATGAATTGGAAGAGTATGAAGTGGTAAGCCATCTTAAAAAAATTATTGAAAAAAAACTTATTCACATCGGTATTGCAATTCCATAATTGTGCAACCAAAATAAGGAAATGTGTATTCTCATAATGAATTCTTGGTGAACCAAATGGTTCCAAATCAAGTTCCCAGAATCGTAATCTGGATTTTGAGTTCTAGAACCCCAAATCAAGAATTCTAAATGTCAATTCTGAAATCATATTCCAACAACCAAAGAGGCCCTAAGCTCTTCAGTTAGCTATGGAGCTGCACCAAAATAATGACAAACTTTGACCTATGAATTAGGAGTTCTTAGTGCTCGAAGTTAGCCTTGGTGGCTACTAGGTTTCTTCCCCTACTTATGTCCAATATTAAACAATGGCTTTTTTAAGTCCTTATAAATTGTCACCTTACTCAAAATATATTCAAATATTTAAAAACCTATTGTGGTTAGGATTGTCAATAAGGTTTACTATAAGAATCTTGGATAAGACAAGGGACTATCTCATGGTTAATACTCTATTTAGGGTTAGGCTTTTGATTAGAATTAGATGTAGGAATAGGTTAGTTTATAGTTGTAGTTGAGATACATATTATTGTTAGAGTTAGGAAAATAGTTTAGGTTGATGATTAGGATAAAGATTGTGAACATTATAGTTTGAGTAATGGAGCATGATTACTTTTGTGCAAATATATGAAAAATAATAAAATAACATATTTTAATAATTGTCCTTCAATATCTATTTGGTGGACCTATTGCATCCTATGGTACGATTGGTTGTTTTAAGAATAGTCTAGTTTTTCATTTAACACAAAAGAGAATTGTCTACTCAAGTCTTCCACCAATGTAGTCAAAATATTAAACTAACCAACATAAGTGCAAGAAGTAGGGTCTCAATTTTGGACAAAAAGTGGAATTTTTTTTCCTATTTTGAGAATTTCTTGTCAATTGATATCAAAATTTGAGGCATTTAGAGATTGAAAATTTAAAAAAATTAGAAATAAAAATTGTAGTGTTCTAAATCGACATTTCGAATACGTAATTTACTTGTGTACCCATTGTTAGTTTATGGTGACTGATAAGGAAAGTACTATACATAATGTAGCCATTAAAGTTTGGACTAGTATTTGCCAATTTATGGCCGACATGTTGTAACCTTAAAGTGGAAAAAATATGTGTATAAAAGGGCTTAGGGTTAGGGATTGTTTCATTGTAAGTGATGCAAAAATTGGTTCTTGCGGCAGTATTGAGTTGTAAGGGATTATGGATTGTAATTAGGTTGTAATCATTGGATCGTAATAATATTAGACTTGTTGTTTGGTGGACGTAGCCAAGGGATTGGGTGAACCATGTTAAATCTTGGTGTCTTGTGATCTTTTCTGTGTGATCTATTATCTTCTAATATTTTTTATATTTGCATGTAATTATTATTTCTATCCATGGTTCAATCCTAACAAGTGGTATCAGAGTGAGGTTGTTTCTCGGTTATCCTTTACAGGAAAGTCTCACGGTTGTGAGAGTCTCATAGTTCAGTGGGAGCAATGGTAGATGAGGGTAAGATGAGGGTTGACAAGTTTAATGGGTAGAACTTTCAGTTATGAAAGATACAAATGGAAGACTATCTTTATCAAAATGATTTATGGAAGCCACTAGAAGGAAAAACCAAGAATCAAGGATCTATGTCAAATGACGACTGAAATCTTTGTAGATAGAAAGGCACTTGGAAGAATTCTATTATGACTCACACCATTGGTGGCATTTAACATTACAAAAGAAAAGACAACATAAAAGTTGATGCAAACCCTAGTGAAACTATATGAAAAGCTCTCCACTCCAAACAAGGTATTTCTCATGAAGCATTTATTTAATATAAAAATTACAATAGATGGATCTACTGTAGATCATTTAATTGAGTTTAATACTATTACTAGTCAGTTATCTCCTATAGGTATCAATTTTGATGAAGAAGTTAGGGCTCTCTTGATTTTGGGTTCTTTATTTGCAAGTTGGAATGGCTTGGTAATGGTTGTGAGTAATTTTGTTCCTGGATCTAGTACCCTAAAATATGATGATGTGATTGGTGTTATTTTGAGTGAGAAAACTCGTAGGAAATCCTCAGGTGGATCTACATCAAGAAGTGCTTTGAATGCACAAAGCAGAGATAGAATGATTGAGAGAGGACGTATTCCTGGAAATTGTGGGAAATCAAGATGAAAGTCAAGGAGAAGAGGTCTCAATTTAGAGGATTGAATGACTACTGGTACTGTGGCAAACCAGGGTATAAAAAGAAAGATTGTTGGACTCAAAAGAAAAATAAAGGAGATAAACCAAATGGAGACAAGGATGAAAATGTGGTAAGTAACAAATCCAAAGAGGATGCTTCACTTCTATCTTTAGAAAGTGTTGATGATTCATGAGTTTTAGATTATGGTGCTTCATTTATGCTACACCTCATAGAGGTTATTTCATTGATTATGTCCAAGGGGATTTTGGACTTGTTTATTTGGGGGATAATGAACCCTATCAGATTGTTGGAAAGAGAAAAGTTAAGATTAAGTTGCAGAATGGGAATCATTGGCTACTATATGAGGTAAGACATGTTCTAAGGCTGAGTAGGAATTTAATTTCAGTAGGGCAACTTGGTGATGAGGGTTGTATAGTTACTTTTAATGATAAAAATTGGAAGGTTTCAAAAGGTTCCCTTATAGTAGAAAAAGGTGTGAATGTAGGCACCTTATATCTTTGTAGAGGTCATATTGTTCCTTCTACATTAATTATTTTAGAGAAAAATGAATGTTCAAGAACAATTATTGTTGTTGTGTAGGGAGAACAAATAGCTATTGTAAATTTTAATATAGCACTATGACACAACAGACTTGGGCACATGAGTCAGAAAGGTGTAAAAGTAATTCATTCAAAGAAAGTTTTACCAAGTCTAAAATGTGTTAATATGGATTTTTGTGAAATTTGTGCATATGGAAAACAAAAGAGAGTGAGTTTTGTGAAGACTGGGAAAGAAAATAAAAGGGATAAATTATAACTTGTGCATACCAATGTATGGGGACCATCTTGGGTATCTTCCCTTGGTGGCTCTTATTATTATGTTACATTTATTGATGCTACAACTAGAAAAGTATGGGTTTATTTCCTTAGACAAAAATATGATGTATTTCAAACTTTTAAGAAATGGAAATGCTTGGTTGAAAATGAGACTAGTAAGAAATTAAAATGTCTTAGATCTAATAATGGTGGTGAGTATTGCAATCATGAATTTGAAGATCATTGTTCCATTAATGATATTCATAGACATAAAACTATTCCAAGGACTCTACATAAAAATAGAGTGGCTAAACGCATGAACAAGACTATAATGGAGCGTGCAAGGAGCATAAGGTTGCATGCTTGGTTGCCTTTACATATGTAGGTGGAGGCCATCAATACTATTATATATTTTATTAATAGAGGTCCCTCTACTCTTTTGGGTTGTGGTATTCTAGAGGAAGCATGGATTGGTAAGAAGGTGAGTTACTCTTTTCTCAAGACCTTCGATTGTGAAGCTTTTGCTCATATAGGTCCTAAAAATAAAATGAAGTTAGAAGCTAAGTCTAAGAAATGTCTATTTTTTGGATATGGAATTAATGAATTTTTTTATAGGCGTTGGAATTTTGAAAATCATAAAATTGTAAGAAGCAGGGATGTCATATTCAATGAGAAAGTGTTGTACAAAGATCTTTTGTAGCAACATGAGAAGAAAGAAGATGATTATATAGTGCTAGATGATACTCCAAAAGATGATGTTTCATCCATTACTCATGATGTGCAATAACTGCAACAAATACCACACACACCAATGAATGTTAGATGGTCAACAAGGAAAATTAGACCTCCAGAAAGATTTTCTCCCTCTTTGTATTCTATTTTATTAATAGATGTTGGTGAACCTGAATGTTATGTTGAATATGTGTAGGTCGATACTAAGATTTAGTGGGAGTCTACAATGAAAGAAAAAATGGACTCTTTGCTAAAAAAATAAGACATTGGATTTATGCAAGTTGCCTGCAGGTGAAAGAGCTTTACAGAATAAGTGGATTTACATGTTAAAAGAAGAAGATGAAGGTAAGAAAATATTTAAAGACAGGTTATTTGTAAAAGGATTTGCATAGAAAAAGGGCATTGATTTTGATGAGATATTTTCTTCTGTTGTTAAAATGACTTCTATCTGTACTTTTTAAAGTACTATAGCCACTGAAGATTTGCACTTAGAGCAGCTTGATGTTAAATCAACCTTCCTTCATGGTGATTTGGATGAAGAGATATATATGGCTTAGCCATAGGGATTTGAGGTCAAAGGTAAGGAGAAATTAGTGTGCAAATTGAAGAAAAGTTTATATGGCTTGAAGCAAGCACCTCAGCAATGGTATCTAAAATTTGATAATTTTATGCATGAGCATGGATACAATAGGTGTCATTTAGATCATTGTGTTTATTTTAAGAAGTTGGATGATGAAAGCTACAGTATTTTATTTTGATATGTTGATGATATGCTTATAGTTGGGTCTAACATAGAACATTTTAAGGGGCCAAAATGCTAGTTAGCACATGCATTTTCTATGAAGGATTTGGGAGCAGCAAAACAAATCCTTGGTATGAAGATTTGCAGAGCTAGGAAGAACAAAAAATTGATACTATCTTAGGCTAATTATGTTGACGTGTTGCAACATTTCTCTATGGAGAATGGTAAAATTGTTAGCACACCTTTGCTTGATCATTTGAAGTTGACTAAAGAAATGTGTCCTAAGACACAAGAAGAGAAGGATGAGATGTCAAAGGTACCCTATGCTTCAGTTGTAGGAAGCATCATTTTTAGGAAGAATGATGTATGCTATGGTATGTACAAGGCCAAATATTGCACATGTAGTGGAAGTCATTAGAAGGTATATGAGTCATCTAGGAATTGAGCATTGGAATGTAGTCAAATGGATTCTCAAATATTTGAGATGAACATCTAGTAAGTGTTTACACTTTGGGGGCTCTACTACTAATTTGCAAGGCTATGTTGACTTAGATTTGGTAGGGGATATTGATACTAGGTAGAGTACTATAGGTTTTGTCTTTACTATTGGTGGGGCAGCTGTGAGTTGGGTTTCTAGGTTACAAAATGTTAATGCTTTATTCACTACAAAGGCAGAGTATGTTATTGCTACAAAGGCAGCCAAGGACATTATATGGCTTCAGTTCTTCTTGGAAGAATTGGGACACCCTTAGAGGGATAATTATTTGTTTACAAATAGCTAGAGTGTCATTCATCTTGCAAAGAATTAATCTCTGCATTCAAAGACAAAACACATTTTGTTACAGTACCATTTCATTCGATCAATTTTGGATGATGGACAATTAAAGCTGGAAAAGTTACATATAGATGAAAATCTAGTGGATATGTTTACAAAGGTAGTGACAAGGGAGAAGCTAAATTCTTCTTCAGCTTTGGTTGGTCTTATAGACTACACAAAATAAATGAACAAAAAAGTCCAGGGTGATCTAATCTAGTGGGAGCCCCATGTGGTAGTAGTATTGCTACAGGACCAGTCTCCAAGTGAGAGATTATTGTCTTGTGTGGAGTCTGATTAGTCCCCAACTGGGAGATTGTTAGTTTGTGGTGACTAATCAAGGAAGTACTGTACATAATTCCTAAATTCTTTGGGGTTAGGGTTAGGGTTAAGAAATGTTTAATTATGAGTGATGCAAAAATTATTTCTTGGGGTGATATTGAGTTGTACGGGTTTACGGATTGTAATCAAGTTGTAATCACTAGATCATAATAATATTGGACTTACTGTTTAGTGGACATAGCCTAAGGATTGGGTGAACCACTTTAAATCTTGGTGTCTTGTGTTTTTTTCTATGTAATCTATTATTTTTTGACATTGTTTATATTTGCACGTAATTGCTATTTATGTCTGTGGTTTAATCCTAACACCCATATGATTATTATTTTTGTATGGATCTTTAAAAACCTCTTTTTCAAAATGCCTATTTCAAAACCATACTATGCCCATCTATGGACACCATAATTTGACACAAATAAATGAATTTTTGCACATCCTTTTGAAGGAAGTTACCTAACACACCAAAGATTGATGCTAATATTTTTCCTTAATTTTTTATTGAATAATTTTATTATTATTAATTTTTAATTGACTATAAAGGTAAATTTTAAAACCTTTTGTCTCTAGACACCATAATTTGATCAAAATTTCACCTTTTTCAAAAATATTTTTAACTTCAAAAGAGTTGTATGTAGACTGATAACATATAAATCAATTTAAGAAAAAATTTAAAAAATTTAAAAAGTTCATAAAGTTTTAGTGAACCTCGCTATTTTACATTTAAGTACCACCTTTGATTAAAAAATAATGCAAAAATTGTAAATGAATTCATAACACTATAAAATTTATATTTATGAAATCAAGATAGTGAGAACTCTAATGGGTTTTTGTTTTGTAAAATGTTTTGATCAAGAAGATCCTCTAAAAATTATGGCAATGGATGAATTTGTCAGCTCAATGCCTTAGCCATATCTTAGAGGTCAAGACATAGACTTGGTCTCACCAACCTTATCCTAAACAAAAATCTGAAGTAGGAGAAAAAAATCTTGCCCCATGTTGTAAGAAATGGGCACCCATTATTTGAAATTCAAAAATAGGTGCCTATTTTGAAAATGTCAAATCAAAATTTAAAATACATTTAAAATCCCCAATATATATATATATAATGGGCACCCATTTTTTAAAAATTCAAATTTTTTATTTTAAAAAAGATTAAAAATGGGTACTTGATTTTTAAAAAATAGGTGCAAATTTTTTAAATTTTTGATTAGGCACCTGAGCCTAAAATGGGTGCTTGTTTCTCAAAGAGCATGATCTCAATCTGCAGACTTCTGCGGAATTTAGACCCAACTTCTTGCTTCTACCCATGAACTTAAGAATTTATATGAATATAAAAATCTATAACAAAATGTCATATTTTTTTTTTCTATATTCATTCATCAAAGAAAATACTTCCAAAGGTCACAATGTGAAAAATTAATAGAATTTTGGGACAAACATGATAATACTCTAGTGATATTTCTTTTAACATACAAGGGATGACACTTGGATTGGGGAAAAAAATGTATTTAAGAATCAAACTTCAGCAATTATCAATGGGCCCTTGGTCTATTGGTGAAGTTGAAAGGTTCTTAATGAGGACTGCTAGGGATCAAGTTTTGCAAACTGTGTGGCTCTGACAATGAAAATGAACGAGGCCTACATCGAGGTGCAGATCATGCCTTAGGTGAATTCAATAGAATGGATACTCCTTAGTCCTTGGCTCTTAACTGAAGAGGTTCAACCATAAGGCTTGTGCTCCTATATTAGGTAGCTACAAATATTTTGTGGAGGACCTCGATTGAAAAAATTAAAATTGAGTGATTATTTAGTTGATAGGCTATTTACTAGGGAATCATCAACCATGAAATCTTTACATCTGAGTAAAAATTTTTTTTGTAGCTGGTAGCATCAGGAAATCAGGTCAGAAAGCTCACCAATTTTATCTTGGTGATTTTTTATTTTTTTATTTGTCACCATTTTTGGCTAGACAATTCATTATAGCTAACATACTCTGACACATTTACAGAGATTTTCTTATTATCATCATCATCCTTTCCATAGGGAAAACCATTGACCCATATCTTATAACCCAAACTCAAAAGTGATTCCCTAGTGCTACTTATGATTAAATGCCTTCCTTCTCCCACTCTAATAAATCTAAATTCCCCATATCTAATAGTATTTAATGTAAACTATTTGTAGAGAAAAATCTATGTCAATGATTTTAAGTAACTCTGTGTTGCAGAGACTTCCCTTTATTAGTCAATGATGACATGACTCACAACTATACAATCAAGGTTAAGGCTTTTCTTCTTCATCCTTGCTAAGGTTCTATTTGGAATGATTGATTATTGTAAAAGTGCAATTGTTTTAAGAGAAATTTGATTTCTAAATACGTGTAAAATAGTTAAAATTGATTTTTTTATCTAAACTTAATTTCTTCCTTAGTATGTGATATTTAAGGGCGACCTTTTACTTTGATCTTGAACTTCAATTTGTATGTGTGTGTGTGTGTGCACGTATATATATATATATATATATACGGAAGCCACTAATACATTAAAATAATCTGGTTCAAAGACTCAAGGAAGAGAGACAAAAAAAAAAATTTCTAATCATTACACGTACAAGGAAAAGAGAAATAGAAACAATGAGTTCAAAAAATACCATTATAGAATAGAGTACAATTTGACCAGGACATCATTCAAAATATGATCCATATGAAACAATCCATTGAGACACCTTTAAAATAATAGATTACATATATGACTAGGCAATATCTCATTGAAAAATAAAAGAACATAACAAAATTTATATGAAATGTGAAATATTATTGTAAAGATAAAAATTTACATCGTATACATGCATATCTTAAATCCCACAATTTGAAACAACTATATAAACATATCAACAACCCCCTATATGAGCACATTTTAACACATAATTGAAATCCCATATAATTGTCACTATTCCTAGAACTCAAGTACAATACATAATGCATCACCACTTGGAGAACAAAAATGACCACCCAAAATTGTGTTCTAAACACCATCCTAGAGCTGAGTGGCTAAAAGAAACCAAAATAGCTAATCAAAATTGGCACATATTTGATGAAGCCTACAAACCTAAGAAATTAGATATTATATTTAAAACACATATACTTATTTCAACCTTTTTTCTTTTTCTCTTAATTTAAGAGTGAGAATATGTCCTCGAGATTAACATTAGTGAGTAAAGATCTTTTGAAGCATTAAACATTGAGCATAATTTCTCTTATCTTAGATTACATTGTTTGTGTGTGTAATATTCTAATTCCATATAGTTTATTGAGATTTCCAATGTTTCCTTCCATTTAACATTTAAGAGAGTCCCTAAATATGATTTAGAGACCTATAGATTTCTTTGTTTATGCTTCACGTTTACAATTATGTGCAACCAAGTTTAAATTTAGATATAGAAGTATGATGAATGATACTAGTCCCATGACAATGAATTTGTGAAATCTCAATATATCAACCCCACATGAAGATTTAAATTGATATAGTCAAGAATTTCTCCCAACTATTTAACAAAATGCCACATAGAACTAACAGAGCATTGTGATTTTTGGATATGCACAATAAGGTCATTAGAATGAAGTGTTGAGAGTTTTTCCTAAATATGGAAAAAAATTATGAAGCATCCAAAATCACATTCATAAGTCACTCTAGAGCTTGTTTGGGTTTTACAAATAGGATATGAGTGAACAAGTTCAATGATTTATTAGTTAATAGTGGCTTAAAGACTCGAGAGGTTTAGGGGTGCATCCTTATTGATATGTATGTGAAATGTGGAAATTTAGAGTATGCACACATTAATTTTTAATGAAATATTAAGTTATAGCATGGTTCAAGGAATACAATTATAACAATGTATAAAAGAGTGATCTAAGAAAGGAAGCTTAAATAGTCTTGTATCAAATGAAACATGTAGGAATGCCAACATATTTGTTCACCATCGTCAGTTATTTTTGCAAGCATGTGTAGACAAGGAACCTTTATTTGAAGAAAAAAATCATTCCATAAATGTATATGTATGGTTATCTATCTATCTATAGGAAAAATAATAGTAGGATAAATATGGAAAATGTTGATTTATGATGTTTGTGTATAGTATCTGGAAATTCTACAACTTGTTCTGGACTAGAAATGTTGAGATGGAGAAAACCCAAGAAATTCTATCCTTTTGAAGGGAGGTCAACCTTGACCTAGATAGAGGGGCACAATCTTACTCTGGGTTATAATTGTACCCAAAAAAGTTGAACTTGACCTATACTGCTCCGATGAAATTTCTATTGATAAGTAGGAGATAATTTCCATAGCAAGTCAAATTGTAATATTAATATCAGGATTTAACTGTGTGATTTTGAGTCAAACACATTGACCCATGTTTCATGAGTAGTGATTCAACATGAATCCATCTCTCATGAGAATAAATGGAATAACTTAGCACTCATTGGATCTAGGTGAATGGTTCATAAGGCACAACACTTGGTGAAGATTTTGCAAATGGGGTTGCAAGCTTTGGGTTTAACCATGGAGGAAACTTTGTAGTCAAGTGTGCTCAAGCTGGAGTAGTACTGGGATGGGTGACCTCCCGAGAAATCTAGGTGCTTCACCCCTAAGAGCATCCCCTATATCCAATGAGTGCTAAGTGTTCCATTTATTCTCATGAGAGATGGATTCATGTTGGATAACTACTTATGAAACATGGGTCAATGAGTTTGAGTCAAAACCACATAGTTAAATCCTTATATTAATATCACAAAATTTCTATTCGCGGTTCTCACAAGTTCAATAAAAAGGGTATCCTAATTTACTTTTTAGTTCCTTTTTCTACACCTATATCTATAAGAAAAATGGTTCTTTTTTTTTGGATGAGGAGTTTTCCTTAGTCAAACCCCGGTTTGGAATCAACCTTAATAATGAAATTGAAATAAGGAATGCTAGCAAGTAGTAGAAGTAAATCTAACAATGAAGCTATGATATTCAATAGATATGCAAATGTATTTGAAATGTAAACAAGTATATTGATATGAAAGCTTGAACATAACATTAACAAATGTAAAAGAAAACCTTCATGATTGTATGCTTAGAATCCACCTTCATAGAAGAATGAATAAATATAGAAGATGAATAAAGAATCTTGAGGGAAGATCACACCACCATGATGGATAGTTCAATTGGAATACAATCACCACTGAGAGGGGGCCCGAATCAGTGGTTTAAAATACTTTTCAAAACTTGAAACAATTAGAAGTTATAAAATTTAACACATGAGCAAGATAGTTAATGAATAAAAAACTGACACATTATTTGAACATGGAAAACCCTTTAAGATAAAAGAACCATTTTGAATCTAAAACTTTATTGGCCTCTTGGGCAAATAATTTAGAGTTAAAACTTTGGGAAGCACCAACACCTTCTTTTAGAAATACCAATTTCAAGCAACACCAATCGCTTAAACCCAAAGCACCAACTTTGTGAATGCAAGAAGCACTAACTTCCAAAATGAAAAAATTAGATATAAAATCAGAGGATCGTCTCTATTACAACACAAATTATGAATCACTATTTTCAACTTCTTATTGAAAATAGAATGCAAGATAAACTTCTATTCTCCTCAAAACATCCAATATCTAAATATGTTTTCTTTTTCCATTAAAATATCTGATCAACTTATGATATGAACAAATGAAGAATCAATATATAACCCTTCTTCTACCTCTAATAAACTTATGCAATTAAAATAAAATCATAAATAGGAAAATAGAAACATAAAGCATTACCCTCTTCTTTGTTGTTAAAAAGCTACCTGCAAAGTATTTAGTCTACAATGAACTCCACAAAACTATATTTTCATAACCATTTTCTTAATCAATGTAAACATTAAGTGTTAATTGTATAACATGTAAGTTTTTTTCTTGAATAATAGTTATTTCTTTAGAAGGCTATGGGTGCACATGCCAAAGTAATCTTTACCCTATCCTAGCTCACCTATGTTCTACAGTTAGCTACATGGCTTACCATTGGAACCAAGGAACTTAATGGGAAAAAAAAAAACAAAAAAAAAAAAAAACAAATTCTATATACAAAATCAAACCCTACTTCCAAATGGTTTTAGCCATTTCCATAGTGGGTTCTTAGGTTAGAGCCATTTCTTTGCCAAACAACACTATTACTGTCATGGTACAAGCAATGACCTTCAAAAAATCCCAACTCTGCACACAAGTAACTTGGAAGAAAACTACTTTTTAAAAATGAAGCTATTGAAATTCTCTATATTTCCATGGATCCTAATCTACTCCACCAATCTGTACAAGCCGTACAACAATAAAGAAACAATACAATTCTAGCACAGTACAACTAAAAAAATATGTACAAAAGTACAAAAGATAATAAATGCATTCCAAAATTCCATTAACCTTCTCCAAGCATCAAATCCATTTATAACTAATCTAACCAAAATTTTCTCCATTCATGTGAAAGTAGTCAAAGTGGCTTAAGAAACTTTTCAAAATTGCAAACAGCTTTTTGCATAATGAGAAATTTGACCTTGTTTGACAACTCAATGGTTGAGTCTGAGCATGTGGATCCTAGACAAGCTACATAGCACCCTAAATAACCCCTTAAACCAATTCTATATCAAAATAGAAACAATTTCACTTTCTAAGCCAGAATAGAAACTTTTCCATCCATTGAGCACTATAGGCTCTTACAAACATATGGTTGACCAACCTTACATCCAACCCATTGTAATTTATTCAACACACTTTAAAACACCTAAACCAACCCCAAGAAAACCTAAAAGCACCAAAATGAAGGTTCCTTGCACTAGAAAGTATTTTCCATTCTTATTTCCTTTTTATCCATAACTCATAAGGAGTGTACTTAGTTTTTACCATTAGTTGTGCCTTATTTAAAATGTACAAACTTCTATGTAAATTGCTTCTTTCCCATGTTAGTTTGGTGCTTTAGATTCATCTAACATAGTCCTTGCCTTTTCTTTCATTGTTCAATTCTTTCTCTTAACAATGCCATTTTTAAAGGTGTCTTGGACGCTGCATATTGTCTTTTGATCCATGTTTTTCATAATAATCAACAAATTCATTTGAAGTAAACTCACCACCTTTATAATAATCTAAAGCACTTAATCTTCATGTCTGACTCATCTTCAATGATTTTTCTAAAAATCTTAAACTTGTTAAATGCCTTTGATTTATTCTTTAATAAGGTTACCCATGTCATTCTTGTATAATCATCTATAAAAAACATGAAATACAGTTCACCATTTAATGACATCGTGTTTATATGACCACATAAATTGGTATTTACTAATTGTAATGGTTTAGAAGAAACATATTATTTTGATTGAAAATATGCCTTTATTTTTTTACCGTCTTGACACCCTTAAAAAATTACATTCTCTGGCTTACTTATACATGGCATAGCTCTTACTTGATGCTTACTAACTTTTAGCAAGTTGTCAAAATTCAAGTGCCCAAGCCTTTTGTGTGATAATCAACTTTCATTCACCTATCCCATAAGAAAAATATCTTCATGACTCTTAGTATTTGTGATATCTTTTAAATTTTATTTTGATGCCATGTTTTTCACAATAATCAACAAATTCATCTAAATTAAACATACCACCTTTATCTGATCATAAGAACTTAATCTTCATGTATGACTCATTTTCAACTATTCTCCTAAAAATCTTAAACTTGTTAAATGAATTTGATTTATGACTTAAGAAAGTTACCCATGTCATTCTTGTATAATCATCTATAAAAAACATGAAATAATTTTCACCAGTTAATGACATTCTCCTTGTAGGACCACATAAATTAGTATGTAGTAATTGCAATCGTTTATAAACAAAATATTCTTTATCTAATTCTTAGAAATACTAATTGCACTCTAATTATCACAATAGATAAGAACTATTGTAGACATTTTTACTTTCATTTCTGATAAAGTTTGAACCATCCAAAGATCTTGTTGACATAAAGAACATGCAACAATATATTCAAGCTCTATAGTAGAAAGTGTAGTAGATTTTTGCTTCATACAATGCCAACACACTAGCCTGTTACCCAAGAAAATATAACTCCTGATGTACTTTTTCTTTCATGTAGAAAACTTGCACAATCTGAGTCAGTATAAGAAACTATTCCTAAACATTTATTTTTCTCTAAAACAATCAAAGTAGAAGGAATAATATGACCTATACAAAGATATAAGGTGCCTAATTTCACACTGTTTTCTACTACAAGGGAACATTTTGAAACTTTCAAATTTTTATCATTAAAAGTAACTATACAACCCTAATCACTGAGTTTTCCTACTGAAATTAAATTCCTTCTTAGCCATGGAACATGTGTTACCTCATGTAGTAGCCAATGATTCCCATTCTGCAGCTTAATCTTAACTTTTTCCTTTCCAACAATCTGACAGAGTTCATTACCTCCCAAATAAAAAGGCCCAAAATTCCTTTTGACATGATTAATGAAATAATCTCTATGAGGTGTGGCATGAAATGAAGCACCTAAATTGTTTTCCTTGTTCCCTATTGGTTTATCTCCTTCATTAATATTACAAAAAATATTAATCCTCTTATGAGACACACCAAAGATATCATTTAGGAAGTCTTCAATGTGTTTTAAAATGTGGGGGCCCTCAAATAATTTTTTAAGGGGTTGATGAGTCCCAACTATATTGGTAGAAGGGATTGAAGGTGAGGAATCATATATCTTAAGGGAAATGAACTTTTCCTATAATTTTATCTTGCTACAAATCCTTTTCAGAAATTTATTTCTCTCTACTCATAGGTGGTTTATTATAATTATTATTTTCTTACCCTTGCTAGCAGGGGGGAAGAAAATTACTTCTTTCACCTTAGGGAACTTCATTTTAATTGGTGAATGTTCTACATACCATTTGAGACCTTTATTTATTTTATTTTAGTCACTCTTATAGATCTTTGTATCTATTTTACATTTCCAATCCTCCAAGTTACTAGTCCTAATATCCTACTCATCTTCTTTAGATAGTAGAATGGGGGAAGAAGGGCATGTAAAAGATTTAAAATGTTCAAATATTAATTGGAGTAAACCCAAGTGTAAATGATAGGATTCTTTCTAGGATTCTTCCTATGGTCCCTAATACCAACACTTAGGGAAGATGCCAATTAGAAAGGGATAACAATTCTATCATTGTAATTGGAATAGTTTAAAAGTGTAAAGTGGTGGCCAAATACTCTTGCAAATATTCTATCTAGAGTAACATATTGCATGATATCCTTCAAACTTACCCTCTAGACTAATTCAATTTCAGAAATATCATAATTATCCTTTGAAACTTTTACTAAATTTCCTTCTTTACCTCCATCTAGTGAAATTTCTTCAATGCCTATTCAGAGAAAATTTTATCTTTGAAAAATTTGCATCCCTCAGTATAGAGGTATAGAGGTTGTAATCTCTCATCCATAAGGTTTTGATTTATGACTACCTTACTCCAAAAGCAAGATAAGTATCCTTCCACCCCAAAGTAAAAATTTCTACAACTTTGGGGTCCCATTTGTTCAATTTGTCTATATAATAAATTAAACCACCCCATTTCAAGAATCTCCAAATCATGGAATTTTTCTTTTTGTAGAGTGTAGTTAATGGGTTCAAGTATTTTCTCATCCCCTCCTCTATTAAAATTTGAGTTATAGAGGCACATGAAACTCTAAAATTTCTAGAGAAAGAAATACTCAAAATTACCTACTAATCAAAAGATTTATTATCGTCACACAATTTATCATCTTTGTGACATATTATATAGTCACTAGTTTCGATCCCCACATTAGAAAAAATGAAGTAACATGGTTAGCCTCATGATATGCATGAGATATAAACAACTTATCAAAATCTTCCATGAGCTCTATTTGTTTATGAATCCAACTTTCTCTAGTCTTTGAGAGTTTGTAATCCTTTGGGTTATACTTCCTTTTATTTATGAATATGACTCCTACTTAGCACATGATAGACCCTAATGGCTTCATAATGTGGTTAGTCTAGATACAAAAGGAGAGTGCCACTACTGAAAGAAGACTAGTATTTTCATCCATTATTACTTCCACACACCCAACAACCCTAGGATTATCCTTAGTGACCTCATTAGAACCAACATCTGATATTCTATCAAAACTCTAAACTTTTATTAATTTGATCTTTTTCTTTCCACTTTAACTTTAATCCCAATTCAATTTCACCATTATCAAGATATTTATGTTAAGTTGGTGTGATGAAATATATTGTCTAGATTATATCAAATTTTTAGAACAATAAATCCTTCATCTATGAAGTGTATTGTCTAGACTATATCAATTTTTTACAACAATAGATCCTTCATCTATGTGAGAACTAATTAGTTTATCTAAAAATATGGATGATGTCAAAATTGTCATCATTATTACCAATTTTATTTTAATAATTATACAATTTTAATAATGAAAAAGAACATGCAAATTTATAACACACAGATATATATATATATATATATATATATATATATATATATATATATATATATATATATATATATCTATATATATATATATATTTTCGTTAAACAATCCATCTTCTTAATTGGCATAATTAATAAATGAAAGAACCTTAACCATCATCTCAAGTAAAGTTTATATGGGAGTTTGGGGCGCTTTATGATGCTCTCTGTTATCGATACAATCCTACTATTATCTTATGTATCATATTATGTATCTTTTGATCGTATTATTGCACCAACGGATTATCTGAAGCAAAAATTGAGCCGCAGAAATAGAAGATTGTATTAAATTTTCTGAAACTTGCTTATTTTGCATCCTCCTCAGAGATTATCTCATGCAAGATAGCAATAGATATATTTGTTGATTATATCAACAGAGCAAATGTCAAGTTCCGCCTTGTTATTGATTCATGCATTAAAGCCAGATATTTTCTATATAAAGATGTTAAATACCGCTGACCAGTTGCAATATCTTTCTTGGATTTCTGAATACTGTCTTTCCCGAATATTTGTTGCAACGTGACAGTGAATATTCTTAGAATATGGTCTGTGTATCATTTAACTAGCATTATCCAAAGTAATGAAGTTGATAGTATTGAAAAACCGACTTCAACATTCGACTCATTGTAATTAAGGAGGAAAACAAAAAAGTTGCTAAAATGATTTCAATGAGTTGTTGGCAGTTAAGCCTATTAAAACATGGTTATAAGAAAATCTGCCAATTTTTTTCAATCAGTAAACGGCTGAAGCATGGATTAATTGGTGTTATTTATTATAATTAATTATTTTTAAGTGGAGAGACTTTCTCTTCTTAGAAGATGATGAAAATTAGGAAATTATGAAAATAGGTACATCGAGAAGAATATCTCTCGGATAAGAAGCTTACAAATTACCATTGTGTTGTAGGCTCTTGCTTAACAAAATTGCCATTTAAATGACAATCATTGGAACATTGACTGACAAATATATTTCGAACTCTATTGTTAGCATGATATATTACGAATATACATTCTGCTCTTCCCATAAGCATTTCACAAAGTTTGTGTAGCCCAAAAACATCTTAAGCAATTCTACATGAATTGTATTCACAGTTTGTTGCTGTTTATCTTGCTTGTGTTCACAATTCTTTTTGTTAAACCTTTATTAGAATGGCTGAAATTCATATTTTTGTTGGCTCCAAGTTAAATCCGATTGAAGAGGCTTTTCTCATTCTTAGTACCCCGGTTGAAGATGTGTTTTTGAATCCAGTTAATGATCTGTCCATTTCAACACCAGCGAAATTCAAGAGAGATAATGTTGAAGGATTTCAATGTTTTGACGGTTCAAAGTTGAGTCCAATGGAGGAGGCTACCCTCATTCTTGTTGAAATATTTTATAGCAGTAGGTAAGTTATTTCCGGAGACAAAATATCTACTATTCTGATGGCTTGCACAATAGTAAAAATATTGAATGCGGGTAGGTGAGTTCAAATTCAAAATAAGAGAAAATGTTTTTGCCAAGAGACAAAAATGAATGAACCTAGTTCATTCGATTAGTTGAAGAGAGTAGAGCATAGCAGAGAAGAAAATTGATCACCAAATCAAGTTAGAGTTTAGAAGATAGAAGAGTTTCAGTTTCATGCTTGCAGTTGCACATGTTTGATCTTTTGTCTTTTTGTAATTTTCTATTGATTCGACTTGTGAAGCCATGATTGGTCCAAACATTTTTGTATGCAGTCATTAGAGCTATTGGTTTTAAGTTTTAAGTTTTATTAGTTTGAAGATTTTAGGGCTTTTTGGTTAAAGCCAAATGCTCCTAGATTTTGTAATAGTTTTATCTTATTTGAATAGAATGCAAGCAAGCAAGTAGGCATACAAATCTTCATTGTCTCATTCTTCTATTCATCATTGCATGGATATTTTACATTTCAAAAGTTCATATTTCAAAGCTTCATCCTTCAGCTCTCTAAATTCTAATGGTGAAAAAATCTAGGTTGCAAGTGTGTTGAACAAATCACTTGGCTTAGCCTTTGGTCGAGTTCATTCTCTGATGTTATTGCTGAGCTCACTCGGCATCCTCTATTATTGAGCTTCATCTTGCAAGTGTAACTAAGCTCACTTGGTATCTTCATTGCCGAGTTCACTTGGCATACATTGTGTCGAGTTGCCCTAAGTGCTAAGTCACTTGGCACCCAATTATGTTGAGAAATTCTACCACTCAACATTGGTTCTTGTTGAGCAAATTTTTTTGAAGTTGTGATTTTTTTTCCCACATGGTATCAGAGCAATGAGGCCCCACATCCACATTGAGTTAGGGATTTCATTTTTTCTAGGGATATCTGACATGGTAAGAGATGCAAGAAAGATATGGCAGTAATCACCATCCTTTAATGGACAAAATTATTATACATGAGTAGAGAAGATGAAAACCATAATAGTTTCAAATGATTTGTGGGAGTTTGTAGTTAATGGGTTCAATGATGTGACAAACCAACTTAGTATGCTTCCCTCACCAACAATAAAAAGAGTTAGTTGAAAAAGCCAAAGAGAAAGAATACTAAGGCATTAAGTCCTATTGAGGCAACAATGATAGAGACAGTCTTTTCTAAGATTGCAATAGAAAATTATGTAAAGGAACCATGAGATATTTTTGAGACAAGCTTCAAGAGAACTGATAAGGTCATAGTAGTGAAGCTATAGATGATTAGAAGAGAGTTTGGGAACCTTTAGATGAGGGATAATGAACCTATTGTAGAGTTCAGCTCAGGAATCTCCACTTTGATAAACCAACTCAAATCAAATGGATAAGACTATGATGAGTAGATGATTGTGAAAAATAGATTAAGGATTTTACCTCAGAAATATTACAATCTTGTGATGACTATAGAGGAAGCAAAGGACCTCACCATATTGACCATGGATGAGTTTATAGGAACTCTATAAACTCATGATCTCACTGAATAAACATATCAGCAACAACTTCCCAAGAGAAAATTTTCAAGGCTTAAGAGAATTCAAGAGGTAGGGGGAGAGGAAGAAATGGCTCCACTAAAGGCTCAAGAAGTAGAAGTCGTTGAAGGAATAGTCAAAGGAATACTAGTGTAGAAATCTTAGAATGAGTAAGCAACCAAGAGGGAGCAAGCACCTCTCAAAAAATCTCTAAAGGAGATAAGAAGAATTACAACTCTAGTAAGAGTAATGTTGAATGCTACTATTGTCATAAGTATGAGAATTATGTAAGTGAATGCTAGAAGAAGCAAGGTGATCATTCGAAGTAGAATGCTAATGTGTCTAATGTGAACATGGAAAATGTAAACAATCCCATAGCCTTCATCATGTGTAACATGGGTGAAGAAGGCAGTCTTGAAGTATGGTACCTAGACAATGGTTGTAGCAATCACATGAGTGGTAATGAAAGTTTATTTTCTTTCATTGATAAGACTTTTAAGTCTGAAATTAAGATGAGAAATAATGAAACCATTCCCAGAGTGGAAAAATGATCCATCATGGTCTACACCAAGCAATGTGAGAAGAATGAGCTACAAAATGTGTATTTTACCCTCGATATGAAGAAAAACTTGATGAGTGTTGCACAACTCATTCAAAATGAATATAAGATGCTGATGGAAAATGATAAGTGTGTCATTCATGAGAAGGATGGGAGTAATAGATTACTTCCAGCAGTCAAAATGGAAAAGAATAGGATGTTCCCATTGACAATAGATACATGTTTCTCTTCTCAAGTTAGTGTTGCACCTCCCAAGCATGCATATACAATAGTATGTTAGAAATCATCTCTTAAGAGTGTGATTGAAGACCTCTCCAAACATTGGCATCTCTGGTATGGAAATCTTGGCTTTGCTAGTTTAAATTTGTTATTCAAGAAAAGAATGGTAGATGGTTTGCCAAGTATAGTAGATTCCTATAACAAATGTAAGGCTTGTATTTTGGATAAGGAACATAGGCTTCCCCTTAATTCTTAAAATTCTAGAAGGGCTAGAGCACCATTAGAACATTTTGACTTGGTAGGCCCTATGAAATCTACTTCTATTAGGGGGAGTACTTATTTTATGACATTCATAGATGATTTAAGTTGTAGGACATGGGTGTATTTTTTGAAGAACAAATCTGAAGCATTTGACAAATTTGTTTAATTTAGAGCCTTAGCCGAAAAAGAATCTGGAGACTATGTAAAGGTCCTAAGACAAGATAGAGGAGGGGAGTATACCTCCAATATTTTTGTAAATTTTTGTAGGAAAAATGACATATGCAAAGAGCTTACAACCAGTTATACTTTATAGCAAAATGGAGTGGCTGAGAGAAAGAACAAGACCATTGTTGAAATGGCTAGAAACATGATGAAAGTAAAGGAACTAACAACTAAATATTGGGGAGAAGCTATAGCAATCAAAAATATTTGATCAACAACTATCTTACAAAGTTAGATGGTGACAAGATTCCTCTTGAGGAATTGTCAATGAATATATGGATAGTTGAACACTTGAAAGTATTCAGATGTGTAGCATATGCACATGTACCTAAAGAACAAAGGAAAAAACTAGATGTCAAAGGTGTGAAGTGCATCTGTCTAGGGTATAGCTTAGAATCAAAAGCTTGTAGGCTATATGACAAGAAGATCATCATTTCAAGAGATGTAGAGCTTCTTGAAAATTAGTCATGGGATGGCTCAGTAGATAAATCTTCAAGCACTTCAAGTAAAGTGCCTACTATTGAAGAGGAAAAAGATGACATTAGCAATCTGCAATAAGATGGAGTGCCAAACATAGATGGAGACAAAGCCAAAAAGGCATGTAGCCCTTTACATGCCGAGAAATAGCTCCAAGCACATCAAGACAACCCTAACCTAGTATGCAAAATAGTAGTAGCAGCAATATTGAGAATTTAAATACCACTCTCACCACCCTACTACCAAAAAAGACTAAAAGTCTAAGGGAGATATACCAAGATGAAAGGTATAAGGAAGATTATGATGAGAGTGTAAATTTTGCATTATTTTCTCATAGCGATCCAACTTATTTCAAGGAAGTTGTAAATGAAGAGAAATGGTGTAATGCCATAGATAAGGAAATAGATGACATTGAAAGAAATGAGACATGAGAGTTAACTACATTGCCTCCCAAGAAATAAGTAATTAGATTGAAATGAGTATACAAGACCAAGTGCAATGTTAAAGGAAAAATAGATAGGCATAAGGCATATTTAGTGATGAAGGGGAACAAACAACAATATGATCAATATTATAATGACACATGTGCCCCAAATGCAAGAATAAAAATTGTCCATGTTGTCATAGAAATTACAGCCCAATACAAATGGAAGAAATATCAAATGGATGTGAAGTCTACCTTCTTGAATGGTGTATTAAAAGAAGAAGTATATATGGAACAACCACTTGGTTATGAAGTTCTTGGTGAAGATAAAAAAATGTAGAGATTGAAGAGAGCTCTTTATGGGCTCAAGCAAGCTCCAAGGGCATGGTACAATAGGATTAACTCATATTTGATGAGGAATGACTTTAGAAAAAGCAATGGTGAGCCCACTCTCTACATCAAGATAGAAAATGGTAATGTGTTGATTGTTGTCTTGAATGTAGATGACTTAATCTTCACTGGAAATGATAATTTCTAATTGGTGAGTTTAAAGAGGTTATCAAGAATGAATTTGATATGACAGACCTAGGTCACTTGAAGTACTTTCTAGGCATTGAAGTAAAAAAAATGCATGAATACATCTTAATCTTTGGTCGAGTTCACTCTCTACTATTATTACCAAGCTCACTTAGCATCCTGTATTGTTGAGCTTCACCTTCCAATGGTGATCAAGCTCACTCGGCATCTTCACTATCAAGTTCACTCAGCATACGTTATGCTGAATTGCCCTAAGTACCAAGTCAATTGGCTCCTTCTTGTGCCAAGCTTACTTGGTACTATCCTCTTGCCACTCAACACCCTCTTGTAGCAAACAAGTCTGCCACTCAGCATTAGTTCTCGTCAAGAAATTTTTTTTGAAGTTGTGATTTATTTTTTACAATTTCGAGTTGCCTTTATGAAGATGAGTTTCTCACTCTTGTTAGGGCTACTGAATTTCAAAGCTTTGAAGGCTCAAAATTCAGTCCAATCGAAGAGGTTTCTATCATTCTCAACACTACAATTGAGGATTTGTTCCATTCTAACGTTTCTCCTTTCCCTATAGATGAAAGAAGAATTTGCAGAGATATGGACTTGTTTTCTTCTAACGATGAGAAAACGAAGAAAACCTAGAGGCTCGACGAGACATTTAAGGTTATCTTTGATGTGTAGAAGTTATTTTATATCTGATTTTACAAAAAACAGTGCATGAATTTTTTTCATTCTCTCCTTCTATGGTAATGATTGTTTTGCAATCTTAGTTTTTAGAAAGGTGGACTGTCTTGAATATCTTCATAATTTCAGCTGGAAACAGAACTATTAGAGGTTAAAGAGCATCTTAAAGTGCTTGGATGGTTATTGGAGGTGAGCTTCAATCCTTTAAAAATGATTCTACATTGTTTTTTTATTAAAGTACTATTATTACAGAAATATTGCTATTTCTCTCCTCTCTGCCTTTTTTTTAAATTTTTGATTAAACTGTATATACATATTGTTAGTTATAGTATTTCTGTGATCCTTTTATATGTCTTTGTTTAAAGTCATGTTACCATATTTTATGGTTCACTATAATTTGTTTCAAGTTCTTTCTCGTATCTTTTCAAAATACTCTTAGGACTTACATTTTCTATTTTCTATTTTGAAATCATAGAGTTCTATAAAGAGGGCAGATAAGATGCTTATACCATTGCTTTCAGTACAAAATGTACTAGTGACGTGCTAGAAGACTTGTAATCTCAAAGTTCCACTTGTAATCTTAAAATTCTTTACATTATAAGACATAACAAAGTTTTTTATTTCATCAAAATGTTATTGTTATTAAGTGGAGATGAACGAGCTATTTTGAGCCTTACTCTTTCGACAATATCCACAGTCATTACAATGATTATTTGTATCTTTTACATTTTCCTTGTATTATTTTTAGTGATTTAATTCTCTCACATAAAAAACAATAAAAACAGTGAGAGGAGGTTCAATATAGAGTAAATCAACATTACTTTTTAATGAAAAGAGAGCTTTACCTCTCATTGTATATTCCTTCCCATCGACACAAATCGGTATATATGACTCATAAGTTTATATTTTGTGTTAATAATAACTAAAATATTTGTTAAAGTTTGATACATAAAACATTCACTTGAAAAATAAAGAATTTCACAATTAAAGGATACATATTTTGAGTCTGAATCATTGTATTGTAACATTGGATTACTAAAGATATGCAACTGAAAAATGATTATAACATACACTCTGAACTCTCAAAACTCACTTCACAGAAATTTAACCAGTTCATGTACAGTTGGGTTTTTTTCTAATTTAATAAAATGGAAACTAGATATTTAGACATAATTGTGATCGAATGTGTTGATTTAATTTGTATTGGGCTATGTGCATTGACTGGTGGGGTATTGATGAAAACCATAAATTCAATTTGAAAGCTGCATGGTGAAGCCTTTTGCACAATTGCCAAAGCTTTTTTTTTGGGGTATATATAGAGAGGAAGAAAGGATTTATCATTGACATGAATAAGAGCACATATCAAAGAGGAACAAAGGCATGTGGAGACATAGGAAGGGCTTGACTAATTGCGAAGGAGAACAAGGGAGCATAGAGGATAACCAAGTTGGGAGAAAGGGTTGGCAAAGGAAAAATTTAGGATTTGAATGTCGGTTAGCTACAATTATGTTTATTATTCACTAATAAATAATAATTAATATAACCTTAGATACTTTTGTGTAATCACATTCATTTATAAGAGTTCTATTGAAAGTGTTAAAGCATAGAAATGATTGATATTGTCACTGGATACATTCGAATTCATACAAAGTTAGTCACATTGATATCTAAATAGCTTTATAAAACTACTTACAAAATAACTTCCCAACAACTAAATATTGAACTAATTTATTTATTTAATCAAATCTTAGAAACTAACCTAATTTAATACAGTAAGTCCAACATCCCCACCTTATTACGTTAATCCAATAAAAGTGAAAGTTGAGAGAAACTTTGATAAATGATTTCACCAATCTTCACTTATTGAAGTAGATTTTCTCTCTACAACTTCAGATTACAAATCCTCAAATCCTAAAGTCACCCTCATAAGTAGATTTCATATCTCAACTTCAAATTGCAAATCTTTAAGTTGTCCTCATAATAAGATTGTTCCCACCTCCCTTGCAAAATGAGACATAGTTCCTCCAAAATTTCACCTTGGAGTCTATCTAATGCCTCCTTCGGTGGCATAGAAACAATCACCACTGATGTGTCTACATAGGGACACCTTTCCTCAAAAAGTCAACATCTATTTTGAGTGTCTCTATTGCCACCTTAAGTGCTCAACAAATCTTCTTCAAATCATGCCCCCCTCACTATGAAAGAACAATTATGTTGCCAAGTCCCCCTCTCCTCTTCAAAGACACAAATAGGTACACCTCATGCAGTAATCATCTCTAAGTGAGAAGCTAGCCTGAAATGATAAAAATCCTTGAACCTCCTATTTACTTATTTGTATTCTTTAACACACAAATCTTGTATTAATTTTAAGTGAACTATCATAATCATCATTATGTGTATGCATTACAAAATTAAAAAGTGTGTCTCACCTTCGATTGCAACAAAGGTTGTATTTTTTTCAACTTCCCATCAATAAGATCTTTGGCTTGCTGAAAAAAATTCAACTGTACATGTCCATTTTGCTGAGAATAAAAATATTTTAGTGGTTCAAGTAATATTTAGTCTCTTCGAACTAGTTTACTATCCTATATAGATGTGTTTTAGTAAAATGTGTCTATCTAGAATTCTCACTATGAAAATCTCATGGCCTATTGAGGATAGGTAGTAGACTCAATTTTCTCTATTTTCCCTTTTGGATATGTTTAGAAAATATTCTTTTCTATTTTTAACTTCTTTACCTAGGCAAGCTTTGCCATACCCTAGCAAGATACGAAGTATACCAGTGATCAAATACTTTGCAAGAAAAGTTTGATGATGAAAAACCAATTCCTTGATATTGTTAAGTTAGGCCTAAACAATCACTAATGAATATTTGAGGAGTTGAAGAATGCATTGGACTAAGATATCAAGAAAAATTTGTTGATAAGTTGCATTTCTTTGGAAATTGGCTCGCATTGGGTTAGGAATTGTACGGATAAGTCAAAGGTCCAAAACCCTTAAAAAATTTAAGAATTCCAAAAATAGTATCTAATATTTTAGTGTGTTCATAAGCCTCTTTGGAATAATTTGGAGTTATTTATTAGCCAAAAACCTAATTAGTCCTAATAGGGCTACCAACCTAAAAACTACAAAATCTTTAGATTGGTATGCAAAGTATTCAAAGATCGTACAAAATGAAGTAATTCATGATGTATTCAATTGGAATGAGGTAACAATACTAGTGAAAGGTTATGGTGAATGGAAAAGGTGTTATGTAGATTGGATTTGTTTTTGGTGAGCTCAAGGAGTATAATTTTAATTGATAGAGAGCCTTTAGTTGCAAATGAGGAAGTAAATTGGATTTCCTAAAAGGTGTAGGGTTAAAGATAGTGAAAAAACCTATAAGGTCTTTGAGGTGACCCTAGGAAAGAGTTTAAAGAAACTTAGTTATGGAAGCCTCCCTATCAAATTGGTATTAGAGCCCTTGATATTTGGGTCAAGGTTGGCGTATGTCATCCATTAAATTAATAGGTGACACAAACATGCTAACTAATAGGGATTTGGATAAAATAGTCCAAGAGGAGGAATAAAATAATCTCCTCAAGGAAAAGTCAACATAGATTGAGAGAAAAGTTATGAAGTCAAAGATAAGACTAAAATAGTCTTGATATTCATGTGAAATGATAAGGTAAAATACACAAAATATAGATGAGAAGAAGTGGTAGAATAGGACAAGATCCATGAGCTAGGTCTTGTAATGTAGGTAGAACCTTACTTAAGAGTTTCAACCAACTCCACATGTAGTTGGTATATTTCAAAGCTATCTTATAAGGTTGTATATATCCAAGGGAAAATTTACTACCTTTCTTTTTTAGGTTCCCTCTATTGTAGTTTCTTGGGCTTCACACTTTCTATTTTCCTTTATCAATTTATAATTCAACACCAATCTTTTCCTAGTTGACATTTTCAAAACTAGTCACGACTGTGTTAATGTTGTTAGTAGTGGGACTAATGAATTCATGACTAAAGTTAATCATGTAGTAAAGGATCCCTTTTAGTTTCATAAAATCATTCTCTGTCCCTACAATTTTACCCTTTAGATCCTTCTTTAACTTATCAATAAAATTCACCATCCTTAGGAAATTAATAAAATATTGGTTCTCTTCCTCTATTTAAGAAGCCTAGCCTATCTTTTCCTTTCAAACCCACTTCTTTTTGACAACATTAGTCTCCACATTATTTCTTTTGTTAATTTACCTCCATTTTATCTTTTTATATTTAATATTTTTAATAATCTAGTTTATAATTATAAAAAATTGTAAACCCTCTTATGAGACACAACAAGGATATCATTTAGGAACTCTTCAACATGTTTTAAGATGTGGGGGTCCTCAAACAAATTATTTAGGGGTAGATGGGTATCAAATCTATTTGAAATAGGGATTGAAGATGAGGAATCATATATCTTAGGGGAAATATGCCCTTTCTATTTCTTATTATTATTCTACAAATCCTTATTGGAAATTTATTTCTCTCTACTCATCTATGGTTGATTTCTTTTACTTTTCTTTTTACCGTTGTCAACAAGAAGGAACAATAATATTTATTTCACCTTAGGGATCTTCATTTTAATTGCTGAAGGTTTTACATGACACTTGAGACCTTTCTTTATTTTCTTTTAGTCACTCTCATAGATATTTGTATCGTTTCAATTGGTCATCCTCCAAGTTACTATTCCTAATATCCTCCTCACCTTCTTTACATACCAAAATAGGGGAAGAAGGGCATGTAAAAGATTTAAAATGTTCAAATATTAATAGGAGTAAACCCAAGTGTGAATGATGGGATTATTTCTAGGATTCTTCGTATGGTCCCTAATACTAGAACTTAGGGAAGATACTAATTAGAAAGGGATAATGATCTTATCATGGTAATTGAAATAGTATAAAAGTGTAAAGTGGTGGCCAAATGCTTTTGAAAATAATCTATCTATTGTAACATACTACATGGTATACTTCAAACTTATCATCTAGACCAATTAAGTTTTAGAAATATGATAATTAACCTTTGAAACTTTTACTAAACTTTC
This sequence comes from Cupressus sempervirens, assembly GCA_028749045.1. NCBI lineage: Eukaryota > Viridiplantae > Streptophyta > Pinopsida > Cupressales > Cupressaceae > Cupressus > Cupressus sempervirens. The sequence continues at coordinate 230,042,677 of CM053786.1, read as the reverse complement.
CTTCTTTACCTCCATCTAGAAAAATTTCTTCATCACCTACTCTAAGAATAAATTATGTCTAAAAAATTTTCATCCCTCACTAGAGAGGTTGTAATATCTCATCCATAATGTTTTCATGTATGGGTGCCTTACTTCAAAATGAAGATACCTTTTTATCCTTCCACCCCAAAGTAAAAATTTCTGCAACTTTGGGGTCTCATTTGTTCATTTTTTCTATATAAGGAGTTAAACAACCCCATTTTAAGAACCTCCAAATCATAGAACAGTGTAGTTAATGGGTTCAACTCTTTTCTTATCTCCTTTCATGTTAAAATTTGACTTGTAGAGCCATATGAAACTCTTAATTTTCTAGAGAAAGAAAAAATCAAAAGCACCTACTAATCATGAAATGAAGAAAAATAAAGGTCACATATTTCCTTCCTTGTTAGAAAACATACCAAGCCATATTGCCAATTATGAAGCAAGATTTCATATCAATTTTTATCTAAAGGGAAAAGAATTGACACCCTTGGGTGAGTTTTCTCATATGTTAAAACATTTAAGATCATCATTCAATTACTACCTTTCTTTTTTAGGTTCCCTCTAGTATAGTTTCTTAGGCTTGACACTTTCTCTTTGCATTTATCAATTTATAGTTCAACATCAATCTCTTCCTTATTGACATTTTTAAAACTAGCCACCATTGTGTTAATGTTGTTAGTAGTGGGACTAATGAATTTATGACTAAATTTGATCATGGAGTAAAGGACCCATTTTAGTTTCATAAAATCATTCTCCATGCCTACAATTTTACCCTTTGGATCTTTCTTTAACTTATCAATAAAATTCACCATCCTTGAGAGGCAATTAGTAAAATATTTGTTCTCTTCCTCTATCAGAGAAGACTAGCCTATCTTCTCCTTTGAAACCCACTTCTCCACAACATTAGTCTCCTAATTATTTATTTTTGTTAATTTACCTCCATTTTATCTTATTATACTTAATCTTATTAATTATCCAATTTATAATTATATAAAACCTCTTATGAGACAAAACAAGGATATCATTTAGGAACTCTTAAACATGTTTTAAGATGTGGTGATCCTCAAATAATATTTTTAGGGGTAGATGGGTAACACATCTATTGGAAATAGGGATTGAAGGTGAGGAATCATATATCTTAGGGGAAATGTGCCTTTCCTATTAGTTTTTATTATGCTACAAATCCTTATTGGAAATTTATTTCTCTCTACTCATTTGTGGTTTATTGCTAATTTATTTTTTTTCTTACCCTTGTCAACAAGAAGGAAGAAAAATACTTCTTTCATCTTAGGGCTCTTAATTTTAATTGGAAAATGTTTTACATAACACTTGAGACATTTCTTTATTTTCTTTTAGTCACTCTCATAGATATTTGTATCTAGTTTCCATTGCTCATCCTCTAAGTTACTATTCCTAATATCCTCATCATCTTCTTTAGAAACTAGGATAGGGGAACAAGGGCATGTAAAAGATTTAAAATGTTCAAAGATTAATAGGCATAAACCCAAGTGTGAATGATGGGATTCTTTCTAGGATTCTTCCTATGGTCCCTAACACTAGCACTTAGGGAAGATACTAATTATAAATGGATAATGATTCTATCATGGTAATTGAAATAGTATAAAAGTGTAACGTGGTGGTGGCCAAATGCTCTTGCAAATAATCTATCTAGAGTAACATACTACATGATATCCTTCAAACTTACTATCTAGACCAATTAAGTTTTAAAAATATGATAATTAACCTTTGAAACTTTTACTAAACTTTCCTTCTTTATCTCCATCTAGTGAAATTTTTTCATCGCCTACTCCGAGAAAATTTTATCTCTAAAATTTTTGCATCCCTCAATGTAGAGGTTGTAATATCTCATCCATAAGGTTTTCATATATGGCTACCTTACTCCAAAATCAAGATACCTTTTTATCGTTCCAGCTCAAAGTAAAAATTTCTACAATTTTGGGGTGCCATTTGTTTAATTTTTCCATGTAAGAAGTTAAGAAAAACCCATTTTAAGAACCTCCAAATCATGGAACAGTGTAGTTAATGGGTTCAACTCTTTTCTTATCTCCTCGCATGTTAAAATTCGAGTTGTAGAGGCACATGAAACTCTAAAATTTATAGAGAGAAAAAATCAAAAGAAGCCACTAATCATGCAAATGAAGAGAAATCAAGGTCACGTATCACCTTCCCTATTAGAAAATATATCAAGCTATATTGCAAATTATGAAGTGAGATTCCATATGAATTTTTATCTAAAGGGAAAAGAATTGACACCCCTCGGTGAGTTTTCTCATATGTTAAAAGATTTAAGATCATCATGCAATTTATCATCCCTTTGACATATTATATAGTCACTATTTTGGACCCCCACATTAGCAAAAAGGAAATAGCATGGTTAGCCTCATGATATGCATGAGATATAAACAACTTTCAAAATCTTTCATGAGCTCTATTTATTTATGAATCCAACTCTCTTGTAGTCCTTGAGAGTTTGTAATCCCTTTAAAGACATTGGATTATGTTGCCAGAGTCTCCTTTGAGTTCTAGTTTCTTTCATTTATGAATATGACTCCTACTTAGCACATGATAGGCCCTAATGGCTTGAATGTGGTTAGAACACAACTATTTTCAGCCATTATTACTTCCCCACAACCAACAAACCTAGGATTAGCCTTAGCAACCTCATTGGACCCATCAAATGTTATTCTATTAAAACAATATACTTTTTATTAATTTGATCTTTTACTTTCCACTTTAACTTTAATCCGAATTCATAGATATTTATGTCAATTTGGTATGATAAAATATATTGTCTATACTATATTAAATTTTCAAAACAATAAATCCTTCATCTATAAAATATATTGTCTAAACTATATTAATTTTCATAAAAATGGATCCTCCATCTATGCAAGAACTAATAAGTCCATCTCAAAACATGAATGACATGAAAATTGTCATCATTAGTAGCAATTTTATTTTAATAATTAGACAATTTTAATAATGAAAAGGAACATGCTAATTTATAACACATTTATAAATTTTTTTTAAAAAAATCTATAACAATCCACCTACTTAATTTAATAATTAACAAATGAAAGAACCTTCACCATCATCTCAAGTAAAATTTATAGGGGTGTTTGGGACGATTTATGATACTGTCTGTTAGAAAAGCAATCCTACTCGTAGCTCATCTAATAGAAGATACAAGAGTTTGTCTATCCAGTAGCGCTCTCCACACTTATCATATTATACATTTTTTTGATGGTATTATGCACATGTCGTATTATTGCACCAACGGATTATCTGAAGCAAAAATCGAGCCGTAGAAATAGCAGGTTGTATTAAAGTTTCTGAAACTAGCTTATTTTGCATCCTCCTTGAAGATTATCTCATTCAAGATAGCAATAGATATATTTGCTGATTACATCAACACAGCAAATGTTCAATTCCGCCTTGTTATTAATTCATGCATTAAAGCCAGATATTTTCAGTGTGAAGATGTTACATACCTCTGATCAGTTACAATATCTTTCTTGGATTTCTGAATACCATCTTTCCCAAATATGGTGCAAAATATTTGTTGCAGCGTGACAGTGTAGATTCTAGAATAGTCTTAGAATACGGTCAGTGTAACATTTGAATAGCATTATATAAAGTATTGAAGTTGATATTGTTAATGTACTTTAGATTAAATGAAAAAAAACCGACTTCAACATTCGACTCATTGTAATTTAAGGAGGAAAACAAAAAAGTTGTTGAGATGATTTCAACGAGTTGTTGGCAGTTAAGCCTATTAAAACATGGTTATAAGAAAATCCGCCATGTACACTTACAATGATTCGCGCATTTTACTGACAGATATATTTCGAGCTGTATTGTTAGCATGATATATTACGAGAATACATTCTGCTCTTCCCATAAGCATTTCGCTAAGTTTGTGTAGCCCAAAAACATCTTAAGCAATTCTACACGAATTGTATTCACAGTTTGTTGCTGTTTCTCTTGCTTGTGTTCACAATTCATTTTGTTAAACCTTCATTAGAATGGCTGGAATTCATATTTTTGATGGTTCCAAGTTAAATCCAATTGAAGAGGCTTTGCGCATTCTTAGTACCCCAGTTGAAGATGTGTTCGTGAGTTCAGTTGATGATCTGCTCATTTCAACACCAGAGAAATTCAAGAGAGATAATGTTGAGGGATTTCAAGGTTTTGACGGCTCAAAGTTGAGTCCAATGGAGGAGGCTACCCTCATTCTGAGTAGCCTCGATGAAGATGAGTTTCTGACTCCTCTTTCCACAAGAGATGAATCTGAGGTATTATGGAGGGATAATGGTGAAGGATTTCAAAGCTTTGATGGCTCAAAGCTGAATCCAATGGAGGAGGCTACCCTCATTCTCAACTCCCTTGATGAGGATGAGTTTCTCACTCCTGTTAGGGCTACTGAATTTCAAAGCTTTGATGGCTCGAAATTCGGTCCAATTGAAGAAGCTCCCATCCTTCTCAGCACTCCAATTGCTGATATTAACTTTTGCTCTTCTAATGAGGAGAAAAAGAAGAAAACCCACAGAATCAATGAAACATTAAAGGTAATCTTTCATGTATAGAAATTATTTTATATCTTCTCCATCTACGGTAATGAATTTTTTGCACTCTTAGTTTCTAGAAAGGTGTACTAACTTGAGCTGCTTCATAATATTTCAGCTGGAAAAAGAACTCTTAGAGATTAAAGAGCATCTTAAGGTGCTTGGATGGTTGTTGGAGGTGAGCTTTAACATACCGTATTAAATGATTCTACATTTTTCTATTGAAGTATTAAAGTACTACTATTACAGAAATATTGGTATTTTATTTTTTTGATGATTTTATTGTATCGCATTTCTGTGATTTTTTAATAAGTTTTAGGTTAAAGTTATGTTACCATATTTTATTGTTCACTATAATTTGTTCTAAAAATACTCTTAACAGTTACATTTTCTATTTTTTATTTTGATATTGTAGAGTTCCATAAAGAGGGCAGATATAATGCTTATACCAATGCTTCCAAGACAAAATGTACGAGTGACGTCTTAGAAGACTTGTAATGAGAAAGATCTGTACATTATAATATAAAAAAAAGTTATTGATTTGGTGGAAATGTTATTGGTATTAAGTGGAGATGAACGGGCTATTTTGAACCTTACTCTTTCGACAATGCCACAGTCATTACAATGTTTATTTGTATCTTTTATTTTCTTCTTGTTATTTTTTAAGTGATGAAGTCTGTCACATACAACACAATAATAATGGCGAGAGGAGGTTCAATATAGAGTAAATCAACATTTATTTTTAATGAAAAAAAAAGTTTGATCTCTCAGTTTTCGTACATGCCTTCTCGTTGACAGAAATCGGTATATATGACTCATACGATTATCATATTGTATGTTAATAATAACTAAAGTATTCGTTAAAGCTCAATACATAAAACATTGACTTAAAACTATATTGAAATATAAAGAATATCACAATTAACGGATACATACATATTTTGAGTATGAATCATCGTCTTGTACTGTTCGATTACTAAAGATATGCAACTGGAAAATGGTAAACTATCTGTCAAATAAAAATAAAAATAACATACACCCTGAAATCACTGCACTTAAAAAATAATAATAACATACACCCTGTAATTACTGCATATAAATTTGACCATTTCATGTAAGTTGATTTTTTTCTAATTTAATAAAATGGAAACAACAAATTTTAAACATAAGTCTGATCGACTGTGTTGATTTAGTTTGTATTGGGCTATGCACACTGACCTGTGGGTATTAATGAAAACCAAAAATTCAATTTGAAAGCTGCATGGTGAAGCTTTTTGCAATATTTCCAAAAGCTCTTACTTTTTTGGGCACATATAGGGAGGAAGAAAGGATTTATTATTGACATGAATAAGGGAACATATCAGACAGGAAGAAAGGCACGTGGACGCATGGGAAGGGGTCGAGTAATTGCACAGAAAAGCAAGGGAGGGTAGAGGATAGCAACCGTGGGAGAAAGAGCTGGCAAAGTCCTTTAGGATTTGAATGTCCGTTGGTTATAGGTGTGTTTATTATTCATTAATAAATAACAAGAGTTTTGAAGAGCTAGAGTCTTTGTCTTGTGGAAAAAAATGGATGTATTTTCCTTTTTTTGATGGAGGTCATTCACAAAGACATTTTAGGTATCCGATATGGGCCCACGCGTGCCCAAAACCTCTTCGGCTAAGAGCCAAGGACTGAGGAGCATCCACACTACCAAATTTGCCTAGGGCACAATTCCAGTCTCATCCCTTGTTGCGCTCAGCAAGACTTGATCCCTGGTGGGCTCTTTGTGAAAAAAAATAGATGTATTAAATGTGCATCAATTGTGCATCAAGGTGAGGAAAAGAAAGTAAAATTCCATACTATTTTAAAACATAAAAGTTATAATTTGTATGTAGATTTAATTTGACAAAAATGGGTAATTATAAACAAAAGAGACATCACAAATTGAAGGAATATACTATGGTATTTCAATTCTACCAATTGATTGGGCAAATCCTAGCATGTAAATTAGCCTTTTTCCTCTACTCACATTCAATTTCATAAAATATGTTTTAAATTCAATTAAAATATATATTAAATTAAAAATTGACATTTGAGAAAGGAGAACTGCATGCTTATATATAAAACAAAAAATATATTTTAGATGTGGTTATATTTGTGACAACATTAACTCAATTTTACAATTGTCATAAGAATTCTAAAATTTCATATATTGTTTTAAAGAAGATATTGAAGATAATAAAATAAAAAAACATTATTGCTATCACGAGACATGACCACACATTCCCATACTGAGCCTTTTATCTTTAACAAGAAGCTTGATTTGAGGATGTCAATTACTCTCACTATCATCATTTCTCAAATTTTTCCTCACATGTTGTTTCATGGATGATGATATGTGATTACAAATATGTAAGTTAACATTTTGTGCTTGTAGTGAGTATCTCATGATGCCTCTAAACCTTTTCCATCTAAAAAAACTCGGTTCTATGGGAAGTTTTATTTAACCCAATGTCAAATCCAATGTTGTTTTGGTTAGCTTTGGTTTTGAACTTTAAAAAAATAAAATTAATAGTTTAATATTTAATATAGATAAATTAATATAGTCATATTTCCTTCCAAGATCATGTTTTTTTTTTAAATTATAAAACTAAATCAATAAATGTACTTCCCTCTTCACACTTTGTGAGTTTTTAGAAATAAAGTTCAGAAATAAAGTTTTGAAGTGTAATCCTATTACTCTTTTTGATAATAGAAGGTTAGTCATTTCCTTGTATTGTAACTCACATTTTGTAGAGTTTAATCTTAAGTTTCATGTTTGCTAATTTAAAACTAAAGTGTACCTAACTTTCTAGTAATATTGATGGTAGAATTTTTATATTACTTTCTAGTACTATATTCAAGACAATAATATAATATTCATTGTGACCAATTTAAAAAAAAAAGAAAGTTACATACCTATTTTTTTGAAAAGGACTTTTATGTCTATTTTTATTACAATAGGCATGGAATGAAGACATTCATACACAATCAATCATGTCAGTAGGAAGGCTACTTCTATTGTGACATGCTTGCTAGAAAAGGGCTTCAATTTATTTTCAGCCAAGCTTACAAAAGCAAGGAATTGTGTAAGTAAAAACAATTGACGAACCATCACATCAATATAAGGGTCATTTTTATTAGGAAATAATTGTTGGAAGAACAACAACTTATAAATTATTATAACAAATTCGTAGGAAAAAAGACCTAATTTTTTATTTACCAATCTGTTATTAGTACTTAAGGCTAATTACTATTGTGACATACTTTTTATGAATTATTGACAATAATTAGTTATTAAATGACCTATAATTCTACGAATTATAATTAATTTTATTTGATTTTTTATATAAATATTATATTTTTAAAAGTTATATGACAATTTTTTAACTTTTCAATTTTTATATATTATTTTTCTATGTTTTAATTGGTTGAACGAATTGGGGTCTTATATGTAAAAGTTGGTGAGATGTGATTTTTATAAAATATAAATTTAAGCCTTATTTATCACCACTATTTTCTCCATTGATTTTTTTAGTTTTATTTTTTATACCTAATTTGATTTTGAAAAAAAATCTTCAAATTAGTTTAGATTTGAGTGTCTTATAATTCCATACCTTTTCTATACTTATTTACTTTTGTACCAAAATCTTTATATTTGGAAAACAAATTAACAATTACAAATGGTTTTCATTTTAGAGAATGTAAAATATTGATGTTTTGAGGACCCTTGGAGGTTGGAAGATTTAGACCCATTAGCCTTTGTAATACAGTTTATAAAGTTCTTCCTAAGGTTATGGTCAATCACATCAAACCCCTCCTAGAAAAATTCATTGGACCCTATCAAAACGGCTTTGTGCTTGGGAGGAAAATTCTTGATGTGGTTATAACCACCAATGAGGGAATTCACTCTATGGAAAGATGTGAGAACCTAGGTATGGCCCTTCAACTGGACATTTCAAAAGCCTATGATAAGGTTAGGCATGATTTCCTATTTGCTATTCTTCCCAAACTTGGCTTTATTGATAAGGTTAATAGAATTATAAAAAGATGCTATAACCTATATTTCATTCTACGTGCTTATAAATGGAGCCCCTAGCAAGTTCTTCTCTTCCTCCCAAGGTCTTCGATAAAGTGACCTCCTATCTCCCTATCTTTTCATTACTATGGAGGAAGTATTAAGAAGAAATTTAGTTTCTTTGAATAACCCAGACAGAATTAAGGGAATTAAACCTTCACCCCCCTTGCCCCCCATAAATTATCCTATAGTTTGTGGATGATACTTTTTTATTTAGCATCTCCTCCATCCATGAGGCTAGAGAATAGAAAGACACCCTAAATCAGTATGTGTTGGTTTCTAGTCAATGCATAAATTACCATAAAAGAAAAGTTTAATTCTTTAACACCATAGCCCATTTGAGAGAAGATGTGATAGGTATTCTTGGTTGCCAGGAGGTGTCTCTCCTAGACACTTATCTTGGTCTCCCACTTATAACAAAGGAACTCCCCAATCAATATTGGAATACCCTGGATGAACGCTTCTAGAATAAGCTAGTAGGATGGAAAGAAAAAATCTTGAGTAATGCTAGGAAACTCTAGCTTCTCTCTACCTCCTTTTAGGGCATCCAAGTTAATTTCCTCTCCATTTTCCAAATCTTGGGTAGATTAAGAGATATTCTGGAGAAAATCCAACATAGTTTCTTATGGTCTGACACTAAAGAGAAGTTTAAAATGAGTTTGGTTATCTTTGAGAAAGTTTGTTGATCAAAAGCTCTTGGATTTTTGAATATAATAACAATAGGACACTTGAACAAGTCTCTCTTAACAAAAATTGGTGAAATCTCAAGGTAGTTTGTGAAACATTGTAATGGCCAAATATCTTTGAGGATTGTCTCTCCATCAACTCCCTTGGGCACATCCTCTCCCCTAGGGTTCCAAGATCTAGACCAATGTGGTTGACACCTGAAAGATCCTAAAGATGGGGTGTCACTAGATTATGGGGAATGATAATTCTATTGAATTCTAAGAAGATGAATGGATTCAAGATACCCCCCTCATGCATACTAATTTCATATCTTTGTGCTAGATGTGTACTAGATTGTATGGCCCTCAGACTTGAAATGTTATCACCCATGATAGACAATGGATTACTTTCCAGAACCTTGATCATATAGAGTTGGGTATTGCTAGGGAGCTGTAGGACCTTCTCTAGAACTATAGGATCCCCTAATCCCAATTAAGGACTCCTTAGTGTATAAATTCACACCCTTGGGTGAGTTCATAGTTAAGTCTACTTATCTGGGTAGGTGGCATAGACTGATTGGCAAAAAGCCTGGCACCCTTGAATCTTACAAAAGGTAAACTTCTTTTTGCGAATGAATTTGAATGGATCTATTCTCAATATTAATAACCTCCAGCATAGAGGGTGTCAGCTCGCTAACTATAGTATTCTATGTCTCAAAGATGCTGAATCTATTCCACAAATAATTATCCAGTGCCCTTTTTTCACAGAGGTTTGGAGAGAATTCCTTGCCTTATGGGAAGTTAGGTGGTGTATGGATAGTGAGTTGAAGAAATTTTTTCATTAGGACAGTCCAGCTGCTCACCCATACCTCAAAAACTTATGGTCGATTCTCCCCTGATACGTTTCATGGAAAATCTAGAAGGAGAGGAGCACTAGGATTTTTAGGGAACAAACCAATACTAGCTTGGGGGTGTCCTAATAGATTATTATGCTCTGAAAAGAATGTAGTGGAATTTTCCATTAGAACCCCCCCTCCCCCTGCAAACCCCCTAGGTAGATTTGATATGAAATGGGCATCAAATTAAAATGTTGGCTCAATTGTGGCACAATTTGACAATTCCAAAGTCATGGCTAGAAAGAAGACAATGTGGCTCCCCCTGAGTCCTAGATCAAGCTAAATTTTGATGGTTCAACAATGATGAGAAAAATGGCAGCAAGAGTTTTCTTTTGTAACAATGTGGGAAATATGGTGGTTTCCTATACTAGAAACTGGAGGCTCAAATAATGAATCAAAAGACCTAGCACTTCTATGGGGGTCGTAGATCACAAGAGCTTGAGGATTCAATAGGATTTTCATTGATGGGACTCTATGTTAATCATTAAGGCCACTAAGGGAGAGAGCTGGAGCAACTTCCCGATTAGAGTTATAATTGATGAAATCTAAAGGTTGATGGAAGATTACCACAAGATCTACATGGTTCATATATATCATCAAAAAATTGGCATGATAGACGAGCTAGCTAGATTTGGCCATAGTGTTACATGATTAATTGAATGTCCAAGGATATTATATTGTTTTCATCGTCAACTCAAGTTGTGATGAAAAGGGAGTGTACGTACAATAATGCCAAATGAGTCATTATAGCAAGTTGTAGGCCTTCATTTTTCCATGTGGGCAAGAAGAAAAGGCATTTAATAAAGGGATCATTTGGAAAGATTGTACGATGATTTGTATTAATTTTTTGATTTCCACGAGTTTTAATTACTACCAAAAGAGAAAATAGAGGGTGGATTTGGCGAGATGTAGAGAACAATCAATTAATGATCAAAATGACAAGTTCTTAAATTCTTGCATAAATTAAAATTGGTGAAAATCATTTATGGATGGAAAGAGACCACTAACATGTGCCATGAAGGGTGGTTTTTTTGTTTTTTGGGAAACCATGTGGACTTATGATGGCTATGCATTACCTTTTTATTTTAATCATTGAGGCTTCTCATTCATCTTCAATAACTACCAAACCTATAGCAAGGCTATGTCAGAAAAGTATGAAGCATTGGTTGTTGAACTGGCTGATAGCATGGGCACTAGTGATCGCATTGAGCAAGTGGGTGTGGAGGAATGTATCCACAATAATGAGGTGAAGAATCTTTTCTTGCAAGAGGGTGGCTTCTTGCCATATATGGAGGGTATGGTGAAGCATGACGAGAATTTTTCAATATAGTTCTTCTAGTCTTTTAAGGACAAAAAGGTGAATGTTAATGAAATGGGATTTGAAATCTTAGAGGAAAAATTGTGAGGGTTGGAGAATTTACTATGGAAGGAAAGAACTAGCAAAGGTATACCAATGTTAATGAGGAAACCAGTCTCTGAAAATTTTTCAAATTCAAGGATGAGCCAATGCAAATACATGGTGGATTTTTACAGGAAGCCATTCCTAAGCCTTGGGATGTTACCTACTATGCAATTATATGGTATACCACCCTTGAGGATCACTTCCAAGTACTATGTTATCACCATTTCCCTATTTTAAA
>CM053786.1:229403270-229425770 GCA_028749045.1 Cupressus sempervirens | reverse complement strand
TTTCATGAGGTAATCCTGATATTATCCTTCCTTTACAAGAATTTGATGTTGCATGTGATTTTTTAGAACAACATACCTTAATACGGTATTTTGTAGGTGGAACTCCTTCTGAAGCTATGCTCCAAGAATGGGTTAACAAGAGGTAGACTCCTCATGGAGTCCACCTTGACATTGTGAAAAACCTTACCAAACGTATTTTTTATTTCACTTCACTAACTCATCACAAGCAGATGTAGTTTTTAACAATGACCCCTGGTCTGTGCATTCGTCTCTACTTCTTTTTCAAAAATGGTTGTAAGACTTCACAATCTCTGACGATAAAAGCCTTAGGGTTCGTATGTGGGTTGAGTTCCTAGGTTTACCCTTGCCATGTTAGTCTTTTATTGAGTCCATTTCCAATGCCCTTGGAAAAGTTATCCCAAAGGAGCATGAGAAATTTTTCAATGCTCGACCATAGAGACACATTTGTATTGAGGTTGATCTTTCCAAGTATCTTAAGAATTCTATGGAAATCTAGATTTAGGCTCAAACCATCTCTTAGAAGGTTCTCTATTTGAACCTTTCCAACACCTACTATAGTTTCCAGTCAGTGGAACACAAGATCAAGGATTTCCCTTTGGCTACGCCTAGCGTTAAACCCTTGCCTAAAGAATCTCTTACCAAGCCAATCAAAGGGAAAAAGAAAGAATGGGTTACTATTGGGCACAATGGAAAGGCTTCCTTCACTCCTTTGCTCCTAGAAAGTCATATGCAGTAGTCACCACAGTTCCTCCTATTCCAACAGGAGTGCAAATCCCAGCCAGCTTAGGGATGCAAGCAGTTTCCTCAAAACCTATTCTAGTTGTTTTGCAGGTTTCAAATCATACTAGTTCGTAGGGGATTAAGGATGTCACCAGGGCTACTACCTCGGCTATGGTTCATACACTCCTTGCTACTTCTTCCATAGCACCACAGGTAGCACAACATTCTAGCAATCCTCTCGGATGTGCTAAGAAACTAGAGGTGAAATGACAACCTGTAAGTCCAGAAGATTTTCTTTCAGACTTCAACTAGGTTTCTACCTTCTTATAGAATATCTACTCCTCTTTTGAGGACAAGGAAGACATGTAAGAATTTTCATATTTTTCTTATCATGGAATGTACGAGGTGTTATAGACCTCTCTAGATAGTACTATGTTTAGGACACCTACCATAGACTTTGCAAATTAGATTTTCTCTGTATGCAAGAAGTTAATATTTTTGGTTTCATGCTTTCCTTTGCATGCTGCATCATATAGTAGGATGGCATTATGTTTTCCTCTCAAAATGAAGCTAGCATAGGTGGTGTAGTCACACTCTTGTCACTTCATCTTCATTCTACTATTATTTTGCACAATTTTTACCCCATACATAGAATTATTTTGCTATTGCTTTTCATTAGCAATCATTCTTTTGGAGTCTTTAATGTTTATGCTTCTAATGATGTTGTGGAAAGATCTCAGATGTGGGGTTGGTTGGATGACAATTTGCCGCCAGCTACTTGGGTTATGTGTGGTGACTTCAATATGGTTGAAGTGGCCTCTGACAAAGATGACATTTTTCCCTTTCATTGGATAGATGGGGAAAGGGAAGCTTGGTACTACATGCATAATAAATTGGGCTTTTTTTATCCCAAAATTAACTACTTGTAGCATAGTGGGGTTTGGCACACTTGCTCCAACATTTGAGCTAGCTCTGACCACATTTTAAAGCACCTCGATCGTGCCATGATTACTACACAATCTTTTTTCTCCTTTTCTAAGGATCCTAATTTACCTATCATTCCCCTACTAGATTTGACATTATCTAACCACTATCTAATTTATTTTGTCATTTCATGGCAAACAATTGTCCAGAAAGTTGTCAAGTCACAATTATTCCTCAACATGTCTATGTTGACTCATGCTTCCACCATTACACATATCCTACATGTTTGGAATTTGGAGCCACATTCACATTCTCAGACAGGGTGGATCCAATGGTGGAATGATGCCATTTCCAAAACTGCTCACTTTCTACACATCTATGGGTGGCAGTTGGCAGTTTTCAGAAATTGATCTTATGAAGCTACTACTTTTGTGCTAAAAAAAGCCTTTCAGGCTCTCACCCTTAATCCCTTTGATGTGGATTTACAAATCTAGCTTGCTAAAAGTCACCATGATAAATAATTTTTTGATAACTATGTCGCTCAAGGAGCCCAAATCAAAGTTCATCTCCACATGTTGGAGGTTGGCGATAAGGCTTCAAAGGAGTTCTTCTAGGCTCTTGGAGCTCATCATACCAATATTGGGATTAAAAAAATCAAAGAAGGCATTTATGTTCTTTCCAGTCTCCCTAACATTTTGCAAGCATTTGTTCATCACTAATGAGAACATTTTTGCTTCATAGGGAATTTTAGTTTCTCAGGACGAAGCCCTTAGCAAGTGTATCTTTGTTACTCCAAACCACCTAGCAATGGAGCAACATGCTTTCTATGACCAACTTCTTACCCTCTGTGACCTTAAGGAGGCAATTTACTCCATGGTTGATGATAAATCCCCTAGGTGTGATGGTTTCCCTGTGAATTTTACAAACACCTCTAGGACCATATAGGTCCTCATCTGTACAAAGTTTATCTTGAAGCCTATCATACTAAAAGCTTAGGAGCCATTATAAATAAATGAAATATTAAATTCATATCTAAAACTAAAGATCTTGAGGAAATTTTTCAACTGGAGGCCCGTTACCCTTCTGAACATGTCTTATAAGATTATTGGCAAGGTAATTTCTCTCAAAATCTGACACCTGTTTCCTTTAATTATGCACCCTAAGAAAATTAGTTTTATTAAGTCCTGATATATTCTTGACAAAATTGTTTTTTTCTGGGAGGGAATGGAGTGGGCTTGCAAGTTCAAACATATGGCTATTTTTTTGAAGATTGATTTTGCTAAAGCCTATGATTGCATTGAGTGACCTTTTATCTTGGTTGTGCTCTAGGCTCTTGGTTTTGGTCTCAATCTCCTATAGTTTGTGGCAATGCTCTTTGGTGATGCTAATTCTTGCATTACCATCAATAATTCTTAATCTAAGGCTTTTGTTTTTTTTCGTACCATCAGGCAAGGTTGCCCTCTAGCACTGGCTCTTTATGTCCTTACTGCTAAAGGATTTGGCTATTTGCTAGCTCACTCTATGTCCTCTAGACTGGTTCATGGCATTTCGTTGCTAGAATCATCCTTCCAATTGGTCGATGGTTATTTCATTGATGATTCCTTCCTCACTCTTTTGGAGGATGGAGAAAACATAAAAAATGCCTTAATTTGCCTAGACACTTTTTATCAAGCATTTGGATCTGCTATTCAATGACATAAAATTCTCTACTACTGACAATCATTCTTGCCTACTTCACCTTGGCTTAACCAGTTTGAATGGAAATGGGTCACTAATGGGGAGATTTTTTTCTTTCTTGGCATTCCTTTCACTTTTTAGGCTTTTCCTATTGAACTATGGAATGTTGTGCTTGCCAAGATCACCAAGAAGCTTGATTATTGGCTTATGAAACTGCTCTCCCTTGTAGGCAAATTCTAGATTTCTTCAAAAGTTCTTCCAGCCACTCATGTCTATTATTCTTCTTGTTGGGCTCCCTCTAAATCCTCTAACCAAAAATTGGAAAGATTGGTCAAGAATTTTCTTTGGGCTTCTAGCTTTGATCATCATGGCTTTCATAGAGTTGCTTGGGAATCTTGTTGTCTCCCAAAAGAATTTGGTAGCCTTGGCCTAATTTCCACATAGAAACAAGGCCTTGCTCTTTATGCCAAATGGATTATTCATGCCATCACTGGAGATGAAGCCTATAAGATTTTGGTT
Source organism: Cupressus sempervirens (assembly GCA_028749045.1). Taxonomy (NCBI): domain Eukaryota; kingdom Viridiplantae; phylum Streptophyta; class Pinopsida; order Cupressales; family Cupressaceae; genus Cupressus; species Cupressus sempervirens. The sequence continues at coordinate 229,421,909 of CM053786.1, read as the reverse complement.
CAGCATTGCATCTCTTCCAGCTTTCTTGTCAATAGGCCTTCTTGGAAAGGGATTGGTTTCCACACCTTTCTCATCACACATGAGCTAATGATCATATAGGGCTCTTTTGTTATCAAGAGCATATGGAAGGCTTGGGAAGCTATCAAGCCTTGGTTTCACTGGTCTAGTGATGAGTTCCACAATGGCCTCTCCTTGAATTAGTAGAACATTTGGTGGTCTCCCATGTTGGCCATTCAGGGTACTCCCCTCGCCAAGATTCAAGGTGCTAGTGCTTTACATTTTTTCAAACAAGGCATCAAAACTCCCAAAGATCTTTTCTCTAGAGCTTCCATGAGTTTTAGATCTTGCGAAGATATGCAAATATAGTACTGTCTTAACCATTCAGATTAGCCAACTTTTGACTTATTACTCTCTTTAATTCCAATTCACTTAATTCATAAAGTGGGTATTAAGTCTGTTAGACCTTGGTGGTAGGATTGGAAGTGGTATCCTATCACTCCTTTTTCAAATTATAAGCCAAGTCTAGTTTATAGATGGCTTTCTCCCCATCTATCAAGGTGTATATGCTTAATCAGATATGGCATTTACAATCTTCTCTTTCTCAATGGAGAAAATGCTTTGACACTATTTAGAGTGTTATTATAGAGCCCAAGATTGCCCATTTTTCTTGGTGTCTACCCTTTCAAGGTCTTCCCCTTGGGCCTTGGCTCAAGCATATTGGGGTTCCAGATCCGAAATGCCTTTTTTGTGGACAACCAAAGTCTTTCATGCATATTTTATGGTTTTTTAGGTGTGCACAAAATTATTAGCATTGGATTCATGACTTCTTCAAGTTGTTTTGGCCTCAACCCTTTTCTTGGCATATGTTATATTGGGTGATTCCCCTAGAATCCCCCAGAAATTCACCCAAGTTTAGCATACCTTTAGGATGAAGATTTCATTCACTTTATGGAAAGATAAGAATGTTTTTCTTTTCACTCATAGTTTTCTTGATATTAATATTGTTATGTACACTAAGGTGTGCATTTGTAATAATGTAACTATGCAGATTCAAGTTCAAGCTAACAAAGTGGTCTTGGAGGTGGGTCACTACAAGAGCTACTGAACCATTGGGGCAATGCCACTTAAGAGCATAGTTTGGTTGACCATGATCCTGCACATACCCTAGTAATAGGTTTGAATATTTTCCAAGAAATATTAAGATTAACAAATATTCAACTGCATTTGACCTACAAAAGGTCAAGAAACATGTGACATGTTTCCTAAGCTCCAACATCTCTTTCAATAATAGTTTTAGTTAAAATCCTTCTATACACTTTGGATGCAAAGCCATAAGGATTCTCTATATTTACAAATCTTGTCAATATTTGATGGTAGGTCTTAGAATTTTTATCTATCTTGGATGTATATTGTGCAATATACTCAATAACACAATTTTCTAAATCCAATCTTCATATAACATGATATGGAACATAATCTAATTGCTCCCAATTTAAAACTATTTTGATACTATCATCACCAATATCAACTTCAATGTCACACAATGGTTTATATAACAACAACTCTGAGGAGAAAAAATACACAAACTTATCTAATACACATGTTGGGATCAAAATAAATCTTTGATAGACTCTAACAATTGCAACTTTTATTCTGCGCTATCACTTATTATTTTTCTTTCTATTTTTGTTATATAACCATACTATAGAGGTGTTGATCAAAGAGATGGAATTTATAGAAATAGGTCTTCTTCTATATTAGTCTATGAATGATTATGTCTTGTCTTCAATACAATCTTCATTATTCGTAGTAACATGTTTGAATATTTTTCTAGAAATGCTAAGATTAACAAATCTTCTACTACATTTCACCAACAAAAGTTCAAAGACCATGTGACATGTTTCCTAAGCTCTTACATATCTTTCAATAATAATTTTAGTTAAAATATTTCTGTACACTTTGGATGCAAAGCCATCAAGATTTTTTATATTTGCAAACCTTGTCAACATTTGATGGTAGGTCTCAGAACATTTCTTTGTCTTGGATGCATATTTTGTAATATACTTAATAACACCATTTTCTATACCCAATCTTCATTTGACATGCCATGGAATATAATCTAATGACTTCCAATTTGAAACTATTTTCATACTATCATCACCAATATCAACTTCAATGTCACACAATGGTTTATATAATAACAACTCCAAGAAGAAAAAATCAACAAACTTCTTTGATACACGTGGTGGGATCAAAACAAGTCTTTGATACACTTTAACATTTGTTATGTTTTTCCAACAGTTCCACTTATTATCTTTCTTTTTATTTTAATTATATATCCATGTTCTAGATGTGTAGATTAAAGAGATGGATTCCATAGAAATAGGTCTTCTTCTATATGAGTCTATGAATGATTATGCCTTCTCTTCAATGCAATCTTCATTATTTATTGCAAGAGATTTGAATATTTTTTGAGAAACTTTATGATTAACAAATCTTCTACAACATTTCACCAATGAAAGTTCAAGGAGCATGTGACATGTTTCCTAAGATCCAACATCTATTTCAATAATAGTTTCAATTAAAAGCTTTATGTACACTTTGGATGCAAAGCCATTTGTAAACCTTGTCAACATTTGATGTTAGGTCTAAAAAATTTTCTTTTTCTTGGATGCATATTTTGCAATATACTTCATAATAGCATATGCTAACAAAACTAGTTGTCAATCTATATTTTCTCTCCATAATTGCAATATGTAAGGATTATGAGAGTTGACTCTATCATTATTCCTCAGAGGTTCAATTTTTTTCTCCAACTTTTTGTGTCTTATGTATTCTTTCCCCAATTGAAGGACATTAATCTTGTATTTCTTAAATTATAACTTTTTATAGCATGTATAGTTAGAACATCACTTTGGTGGCATTGTCATTCTCTCCTATCTTTATATTTTATATTTTTACTTTACAAATAGAGAAAATTGCTCTAAATTCTAATATACTGAAAAAATAATGACAACTGTTAGAAGTTTTCTTTTTTGATTGATTAAGATAATAGAGCAATACAAAATTATTGTTTCAATTATAAATATATAAATTCATGAAAATGGACTAATAAAAAATTATAATTTTTTCTTAGAGAATATTATCAAACTACATATTATACATTTTAACCTATCTTATCTTTTTAATAACATATTGTACAATTTAACCTATAATTTATATTTAATGTTCATAGTTAATAAAATTTAACCTAATATATTATGTATTCCTTTTCTAGTTAAAGGACATCACTACTCTCTTTTAGGATCATAGATTTTCAATATTTCCATGAATAAACAAACATAACCTCTTTTGGGGTCATAGATTTTATTATTATTTAAATTATTGCTTTGAGAAAAACCAAACATAACTAAGTGTTCAATATTTCTATGAAAAACTAATTTGATTGTTTAAGATAATAGGCTGGTTCAAAATTATGGTTTGATGTTTACTATTTCCATTAAAAAACAAACATAACTAACATTAAAAAAACAAACATAGTTTGCTTCCAAACAAATAATCACCGAAAGATGTGATGATTGAAGAGTGGGGAACTCTTGAACAATCAGGTGGCTCTGCTCTGCGATTTCTTAAAATTATCGCTCTTCTCTGCAATTTCTTAAACACGAGTTGTTTTGGAGTAAATAATCGATGTCTAAAGTGATATTAAAAAAATCTAATTCATCTATTTTGGTAGGTAGGAAAGACATAGGCTTTTTCTTAGTGAGCCAAGGATAATCAATCCTCTCCATTGAGAAAAAATCCCGACTGTCTTCCAATCAATTTAGGGTAGAAGGATCTGGGACCCTCTTTAAATTTGCTTCCTCATTTCAGAAACTCCACTGCAGGATTGTGCTCTGCAATTGATTGAGTGTGAAAATTAGAAGACAGAGATTAAGATGATGATAAGATAGCTCTGCTCTATGAAAAATCTGATCGCTCTGTAGGTTTGCTCTACTCTTTTTTTGCTCTGGTCTTGCTCACTACTAGCAAGGTGGCGAAGGAAAAGTTTGGGGTCGACGGCAGTGGACATCTCGATGTCCCCGCACATATGATCATCAATGGTGGTTGTTCTTCTCCCAGTCCTCTAGGAAATGCTTTTACTTCCAAGCAGCTCCCCATACCTCCTCCTTCAGGTAATGTTTCTCCTAGCGATAATGGTATTCCTCTGCGGACTACTAGCAATTCTTTCAACCCTAAATCTTTCTTAGAGGTGGTTTCCAATTCAGTAGGTGGTATTCATGAACATGCAAGGTTTTTTGTTGCTAGCCCTGACAACTATGAGGTCACCAAGGATGGTAAGAGCCCTCTGGGTTCCTTGGCTCATTTTTCTTTAATTCCTAATTTTGAGATGGTTGTTGAAATTACTAAAGAAAAATGTAGGCTTAAAGACACTGCAATCTTTTTTGCTGTCATTGAAATTGAAAAATTTCCTCAATGCAAGTTTATGGATGATTGGTTTCATAATTTTTGGAATACCAAACTAGGGTTTCACATAACATTTTGCAGACAAATTCAAAAGAGGCTTTTTGTTATCTTTTTCGCTAACCATGAAGCCCAACAAGAGGTTCTGAAAAAGCAATGTTGGATGATTGGGATGACATCCTTTCAAGCATTGGCTTGGACCCCTAAAGTTGTCCATGAGGAAGTTTTGGTCCTCTCGGCACCTAGGTGGATTCTTGTAAAAAATATACCGCCATTTCTTTGGCTTTTTTTGCCACAACTGTTGGAAAATTTGGGTAAAATTATCAGGATGGATGAAACTGTTAGATTAGTCCCAGATATGGATGCTAGAGTTCTTATATCGCTCCTTCCTGGAAAAGAAATTCCTTCTGAAATTAATATCAATGTGCTTAATGAAAATTTTGTTTTCCCTATTGAAATTTTAGGGGACTTGAATGCTTGTTTTTTGTGTAGGAAGAAGGGTCATCAGTGTAGGGATTGTCCCATCCTTAATAAACCTTCTGCTAAGTCTTCCAATAGAAATAATCCCCCTCCCAAGTCCCCTTTACTGGTTAACCCCCCTGATGCTTCTAAATCTGATGGTCAACCCACTATGAAGGCTCCTATTTCCTCAGATTTTAACAAGGTTGCTTTTGCTCTTAACTCGAATTTATCTCCTCCTCTTGAGACTATGTTGGAGCCTAAATTAGATGATGGATTTAATTCTGTTAGAAATAGGAAAAAGAGGAGAGGGATTACTTTGGTTAAACCTAATTCCAATTTTTTAAATTTTGATTCTCATCCCATATTAAATCCCCCATTAAGTGTTGTCCTGTTTGAGCGTCCTGCTTCTTCCATTAAAGAAAAAAAGCCCACCTTGAATCCACTAAAGGCTCCACCAAAGGTGTTTAAGGAAACTGAGGATGGTTATATTTTTGAATTCATTCTTGCTTCTGGGTCTGTTCTCTTTGATCTCAATATGGATATGGAGTCGTTAGTCCTTGATGAGTCTCCTAAATTAGACACCATTTCCACCAATAGGTGTGGAAGGCCCCCAAGGTCCAAAAATAATTCTACTAATAAGAACCCTGGGGATGCTCCTAGTTGTCCCAACATGACTATTGAAGATGCATCCCATACCCCTTGCAATGTGTCTCAATGAATTGCATATTCTGGAATGTTAGGGGCCTTGAGTCTTCGGATAGAAAATATGTTGTTAAGCATGTTTTAAATTCTTTTAACTCTATTGATTTGTTTATGATGCAATAAATTAAAGCTACTAGTTTCATGCTCGATATCAAACTTAATTTTATTTGGAAGGATGCCATTAAGTTTTACTCTAGCCATATCAGGGGTAAAGGTGGAATTGTTGTCCTTGTTAATCCCAAGTGGAGGAAGCTCATAACTAATAATGGTGTTTCCCCATGTCAAAGGGTTTTCTAGTTTAATTTGAATATTAATAATAAAAAAATTAATTTTTTCTCTATTTACGCTCCTAATGATACTAAGGATAGAATCTCCCTCTTGAATTGGCTATCCACTCTCCATGACAATCCTTGGTTTTATGGAGGAGACTTCGATATGGTTGAGTCCCAGAAGGATAAGATTGGTGGCAACTCATTCAAATGGAAGGATTATGAGTATCTGCATTGGCCTAAGTTTATTAACTCAAAAAAATTGTTTGACCCACTAGCTAACATTAAAGGCTGTCATCCTAGAATCTGGCACACTTGGTGCAATTTCCAGCAAGGTCGATCCAGGATCTATTCTAGATTAGACCACTTTTATGGCAATAAAGACTTTTTTTCTTTTCTTCCTAATAGTAATGGTAACATTGTTTTGGTTTCTACCACCACCCTGTGTGATCATCATCCTATTTTCACCTATATCAGCATTAATTCTGATCCTATTCATAATAAACCTACCTCTTCCAAATTCTTGATGATGATGTTCTATGTGCCTTGCATCTTATCAGGAACATCAACTTCTTTAACATGAAGGACTCTCTCATGATTGACAAGTGGAAGGAAAATCTCCCAACTTGGAAAGCTTTCCTGCAAACCATTGGCCAAAAGTGTGCCAAGGAATATAGATTCACTAAAAAGTTGCTCTGCTCTAACCTTCAAACTGCTAAGTTTAATGTTCAAGCTGACCCTTCTAATGTGGATCTTTTGAACCAAGCTATTACTACTAGGGATGCCCTTAGTAAGCATCAACAGATTAAAATTCATGGAGCTAGAATCTGTTCTAGGAATAATTGGATCCAACATGGTGATCAAGGGTCTAAATTTTTCTTTAATTTTCTTAAGCAGAAACAAATTAAAGAATCTATTGACAAGCTTGTTATTAATAATCAGGAAGTCTTTGATCCTATTTGTATTTCTTTGGCTTTTGCTTATTACAATAGTAAGCTTTTCTCATCTAAAGATTCCTTGGAGGTTGAGGAAATTAGATCCAAATGCAGACCCCTTATTCCTTCTAAATTAGATGTTGAAGATGTTATGCTTCTTTCGACCCCTTTATCTATTGAAGAGATCAAGGGGGCTATTAAAGCTCTCAAGGATGATAAGGCCCCTAGGTTGGATGGGCTTTCTATCAAATTTTATAAGGCTAACCTTAGTTGGATCAACAAGGACTTGTTTGATCTTTATAATGAGGCCATTAGTGTGGGTTCTCTTAGCCTTGAGATCAATAGAGGTATGATTAAACTCCTTCCCAAGGAAGGGGACAAATCTCTTATCAAAAATTGGAGGCCTATTTCGCTTCTTAATGTTTCTTATAATTTTTTAGTGAAAGTTTTAGCCCTTTGATTGGTTGACATTCTCCCTAAGTTTTTTAGTAGTTCCTAAACTGGTTTCATTAAAGGTAGATATATCTTGGAAAATCTTATTACTGCTTGGGAAGCTATGGATTGGGCTAAATGTTCTCATCAGAACTCTACTTTGCTCCTCCTTGACTTTCAGAAAGCTTATGATAGAGTTGAATGGAAGTTCATTATCATGATGCTACAGTCTTTTGGGTTTCCTCTATTCTTCTGTATAGCTATTTAAACTCTACTCACTGATGCTTGTGCCCAAATTGAGATTAATGGTTCTATTTCTGACCCTTTCCCTCTTTTTCTAACCCTTTCCCTCTTTGTTGGTCTATTTGGCAAGGTTTCCCTTTAGCTCCTGCTCTTTTTGTTATTGCTGCTCAAGCTTTATACTATATCCTTACAGATGATACTCTGTCCCCGAAGGTTAGAGGGCTTTATCTACCTAATAATGTAGAGCTGATAAATAGTCACTTTGCTGATGACACTGATGTCTTCTTTGAGCTTATTAACATCAACCTTAAAAATCTGTAAATTAAGTTGGACTTATTTTGTACCATCTTGCGTTCTAAAATCTCCCAAGCTAAGTCTATTTTCTTGGGTTGGACTAATCAGCCTCCTGATTGGTTCTTCCAGCACAAAATGCAATGGGGAGGCCCCAAAAATATAGTCAAGTATCTTGGTATCCCCTATTCTGTCGATCCTTCTCTCAAGGACATGTGGGCTTGGGTTAAGGCCAAGATTGAGAATAGACTTAATAAATAGTATAATAGATCTTTATCTCTGGCTAGGAGATTTCAAGTTTGTCAAAAGCTTTTATCTTCTTACAATATTTATTAATCCTTTGCCTGGATGTTCAATAGCTACAAAATTCTTGAGATTTAGAAGGCTATTAGGTATTTTCTCTGGTTTAATGGCAAGGGGAATAGAAAGTATCATGTTGTTAAATGGGATTGGTGACATACTAATAATTCCTTGGGGGGACTAGGGTTAAAAGATCTTGAGGTGCAAGGTATAGCTCTTCCCACCAAATGGATTTTTCAATCTATGGAGGGTGATAGTCCTTGGAAAGTTCTTGTTAGACACAACATTGAGAGAGGTTTCCCCAATTAGGCTAGATCTTGGAAAAATCTCCCTTTATGTGACCTTATTGTCAGCAAGTTCCTTGTTGTCGTCCAAGGGTTGCCTATTTTTAGATCCATCTAGCAAGCTTGGGAGCATGTTCAAAAATTTATCACCAATAGGAATTTTTATAATGATTGTCACCTTCATGGAGAGAGATCCATCCGGTGGAATCTGAGCCTAAATAAAAAGCCCCTAGCCTTCTACCAGGGGTGTTCTACCAAGTCCTGGGCTAAAGCTGGTATTTCTCGATTTTTTGATATCTTTGAACATGACTCTCTTATCCCTTGGGAAGATCTCAAGATTAGATTTAATTTACATCAGTCTCAGAAGAAAACCTATAATTTAATTTCTCTAGCTTCCAAGTATATTCCATCTCTTTGCCATGTGGACTCTTATAGATACATTAAATGCAAGTGGCCTGACGTAGTTGTTTTAGATAAGCTTAAAGCTAAGAATATTTATAAGGTTATTGCTCATAATGTGGATATTCTTGCCCATGTCAATAAACTTTGGTATTTTTCTTTTGATTTTAAAGTTTGCAATAAGTTGTTGAATTCTATTAGGAAAGGTCCTTGTGAGCCTAAAATTCAATGTTTCAAATGGCTATTGTTAATTGATAGACTTCCTATTAGAAGAGATAATCAACATTCTGATCTTTGTAATATTTGTTGGCTACCTGAAATAGGAAGACATATCTTATTTGATTGCCTTTTTGCTAAAGAAATTTGGAATTTATTTGATATTTACTAACCTATTAGTGTGAGCATCATCAAAATTGTTACTGGCCATATTAATGGGATTAGTAAGGATGCTAATTTCTTCTGGAATATGTTGTCCTCTAACATTCTTTGGCAGATTTGGAAATGCAGGAATGAGGAAAAGTACCAAGGTAAGCCAAGGGTTCTTACTGAGTTTTTTCAAAAACTCACACATTTTAAAATCTTCTTGCAAGTGCAAAGCACCCTGGTCATTGAAAAGGACAAATTAAGTAGATTTCCTAAAGATGGGCAAGGTTCTTTCTTTGTTCACGATCTTAAGTATGGCTATCAGTGGCGAAGGACTATGGATAATCTGCAGATGTTTGAGCACACGTGATGGAAGCTAATCCAAGCTATTAAGAGGAACCATAATGCTAGGAAGGAGGATATCTTTATGTTGTCCCAGATTCAAAAATGAAAGACTATTGTTTGGATGGAAGGCCCACTCAGTTGGATTGCTTGGGTTGATCTATACTATGATATCATGTACTAGCCTTGTGTTGTTTGGTTTTTGTTGTTATTTCATGTTCTCTAGCTGATCTTTCGCTACAATAGCTCCGGTTTGAGGCTTTGCCTCTTTTGTAGTGCTTGATGTATTGTGTAACCTTTTTTTGATCTCTCTATATCTAATAGAAAAATAATCACCACAGACTATTCTAAATTATATTCCAAGATAACAATGGACTAAGCTAGGGTTCTCAGGCAGAGTAATATATATCTATTTGCATAGATCGATTCATGCCTCCAAATTCAATATTGCAACTAAAGGCACAAATCCAACTAGTGTTAATGTGACTGGTGGCAAAACTCCAGATGTGGAAAACTTTGAAACTATTATACATTAGCACATTCATGTGGATATCTTTATAACTAATAGAAATATTAAACGTTGCTACAAAAGTTTTGTTGATATAGTAAAACCATTTCATTGAAAATATAAATAAATAGTACAATTTCCAAAAAAATAAAAATGGGAGAGATATATTTCTAGTTTATTAATGTTGTCTAGGAGGGCCTTGTGCCATAATAAAATAAAATTTTAAACTGATAAAGTAAATCATTAATTTTTCTATCTTAACTAACAAAGATAATGCATTTCTAGGAAGTTTGAGGGATTTCATTCAAACTTTAAGGCAAAAGGTATAATATTTTTTGGGATTTTGTATGGGTTCTTTCCTAGATGCAAGTGGTGCTTTGCCTATCAAACAATTTCTAAGTGAAATAAATCTTACTTTAGATAAATTTCATGGATGAGTGCTTGAGATGAAATAATATTGAACTGGGTGAACTTTGACATGTCCTATACTTCATTTTTATGATTTTCAGCTAAATACATTGAATGCTAATATATTATTTTCAATTAAAAAAGGAAAACACCATAGCTTTTATCTCTAAGTCTTTCAATTTATTAAACATTAATAAACTTTTGGCTACATTTTATGACAAATGACCATCAATCTTATCATACCTCGTAAAGGTCCATTGTCTATTTAAAATTACTCTTCAAACGTCAAACATATTTAACATGAGTTTAGTAACATTTATGATAAGAAACTATCAAAAACTATATTTTTTATTACATTTATGTCAAACAAGCATCAATTTTCTTTTTATGTTTTTAACGGTTATATTCACGACAAGCAAGCATTGCAATTATTCTATTGATATTGAAATTTGACTTTCAAATATATTAAAATATACATTACACTAAAGACAAACGGGTATAAAAATTTTTATTGAGGGCCCAATGGCTGATGCGGACCTTACAAAAATTTGGGTACGACTCCTACAGCCAATGAAAAGATGAATGGTGGAAAAACAACCATCCACATAAATGATGCGACATGAAATAGACACTCCATAAAGAAATATAATGCAAAATAATAATATTTAATGTTTTATTACAACTTGAGTAAAAGAACTAAGATGTAGATGAAGACCAATTTTCAAAACTTCTTGAATTACAATTGTTCGCTCCACTTGTACTCCCAAGTAAAGGTAAGATATTTACTGGCAAATGAAAACTATTTGGAATAGAAAGAAAAGAACTTGTTATTTTCTCTAGTCTTCCAACTACCTCTATCATACTTGGGCGGTGTTGTGGCAGCTCCCTTGTGCAGGTCAACCCAACTTCCATAAATTGAGTGAGACATGTTATTACCACTACTTCATTTGATTCATTAACATCGTTCAGTAGTTGATTGTCTACCACTTCTTTGATTTTTTTTGGAAAATACATACTTGTCCATTTTGATAGATTAATACCTTCTTTTTCAATAAACATGGCATGTGTTGGTCTCCTCCTTGTCAATAATTCTAAAAGTAAAACTCCATAACTATATACATCTCCTTTTGTTGAAAAATTTCCATTGACTCCATACTCTGTAGTATAATATTATTAATTTTAAATTCGTAAATTACATATGAAATAGTAACATAAAATAAAAACAATCAAAGCTAATCTGACATAGAAAATTTTGTACATGGTACAAAGTGGCCAATACTCTAGAGTATACTATTACTAATTTTAATTCTTAATTTACATATGAAATACTAATATAAAATAAAAGCATAATAAAAGGTATTGTGATATACAAAATTGTGTACCTGGTGCAAAGTAGCCAATAGATCCCTTAAGTGCATTTGTAGAAGTCAACAAATTTGTTGAATTCTCAAATAAGAGTTTTGTAATACCGAAGTCTGCTACATGTGGAGTCATGTCATTGTCCAACAGCACATTACTGGGCTTTAGGTCACAATGAATGATTTTCACAAAGCAATGATGATGTAGATATTCCATTCCTTGTGCTATCTCCTTTGCTATTTTTAATCGATCAGCCAAATTCAATTTGCATTCATCTCCTTCCTCAGGATATAACCATCTATCCAAACTTCCATTTGACATAAGTGGAAGAACCAATGCTTTAAAATCAAGGTTAGAACAAGATGAAATGACTTTGATCACATTACGATGTCGGACTCTTTTTAGCACATTACATTCCCTTTCAAAACTTTGAAGAGCATTTTCATCGTTTAGATTGAGAACTTTAACAGCAATAGGTGTACTATTATTGAGGATTCCTCTATAAACAGCTCCAAAGCTACCAACTCCTACAAGATTGGTTTGGTTAAATCCACTGGTTGCAACTTCAAGTTCTTCATATGAAATCCTTGGAGGCCCAATATTGAGATTTGGCATATTTTGATTTGTACGCCTCCTATAGAAAATTAGAAACAATACAAAAGACACAATGATGGTTCCAATAGCAATCACGACTACTATTATCACCTTCTTAGAGAGAAAGAACTTCTTTTGTTTAGAATTGGAGCATGGTTGTAATTCAATCCAACTACCACAGAGACCAAGATTTCCAGAAACTGCTGATGGATCAGTTCTTGCAAAAACTCCTCTCTTCGGAACTTCCCCTGTTAAGTTGTTTGAAGAAAGATTGATATATTGAAGCGTTTTCATTTCTTGGAAGCCCACTGGGATTGCACCTGATAAATTGTTGTTTGACAGATCAATAGCTTCAACATTTTTCAGAATTGTGAGTGATGTTGGTATTGGGCCATCAAGAGAATTCATTGAAAGATTCAAATACTGCAAGTTTGTGCAACTTGATAGTGCAGCTGGAATATTTCCTGAGAAGTAGTTGAGAGACACATCTATACCTTGGACCATTACCATTTTAGTCATTATCAAAATAGAACCTTGTAAAAAATTGCTCGAAATATTGAAATAGAATTGGAGATTTGTAAGACTTGACCATTCAAGAGGTAAATTTCCCTCTAGTCTATTGTGTGCCAAGTCTACCAACTCCAAAGTGATACATCTCCCTAGACTTGCAGGAAGTTTCCCAGATAATTTATTGTGATGAAGAACAAGCTGTCTCAGCTGTGGAAGATTACCAAGACTTTCTGGAATTTGGCCTGAAATCATGTTTTCACTTAATGACAATAAAGCAAGTTGTTTTGCATGACTAAAGCTTTGTGGAATTCTTCCCTCTAAATTATTTCTGTCCAAAAACAACCCTTGAAGATTCGGAAGGTTACTAAGAGCTGCTGGAATGGAACCATTGAAATGATTATCCTCTAAATGTAATGCTAGCAACTTTGTGAAGTTTCCAATGCCACTTGGTATGTTTCCCTCAATTTGATTAGAGCCTAGATAAAAATATAAAAGCTGACTTGATAACTGACCAATAGAAGAGGGCAAAATGCCAGTAAGATAATTCTTTGACAACTCTAGATCCTCTAGAGAGGAGCAATTGGATAAGGCTGTTAGAAAAGACAAGCCCCTGCTTCCGCTCACAAGATGATTACCCCATAAAAAAAGGCGTCGAAGATGGAGCAATTTTCCCAACTCAAAGGGAATGTGGCCAGATAATTGGTTCGTATCTAATTGCAATTCTTGGAGAAGAGTACTGTTGGAAATGGAATCAGGAATCACTCCTGTCAAGTTGTTAGTGTCGAGATAAAGCACTCTGAGTTGAGTAAGCATACCAAGTTCAACAGGAATATCACCATGAAGCCCATTTTCGTCCATTTCCAACCGAACTAACGATGACAGATTTCCTAGGGAAGCCGGGATTACGCCAGTTAGCTGGTTTACTCCTAAATAGAGGATCTCTAAGTGTGAAAGGAGGCCAAGCTGGGAAGGTATACTCCCGGTCAAATTGTTGAAGGATAGTGTGAGATGTCGCAAAGAACGACAGTTAGCCAGAGTGGGGGGAATGTAGCCTTCCAAATTATTCAGAGACAGTCTAAGTATTCTGAGGCGAAAAAGCTTTCCCAGCTGAGGAGGAATTTGGCCATGAAAGGTGTTATTCCAGAGTGCAAGTACTCTGAGAAAAGAGAGATTGCCAAGGAAAGGGGAGATGGGGCCGAGTAAAGACATACCAGTGAGATTCAAGGAGACCACACGCTGATGACGAGAAGAGCAGAGAACGCCAGTCCAGTTGCAGAGGGAATGATGAGGGGACCAATCATGCAAAGCATTGTTGGAGTCGGGAGAAAGTGACTGCTTGAAAGAGAGAAGAGCATGTTCATCAGAGTGATAAGAGGGCAAAGAAACACTAAGAGAGGGCAGTGCGGAGAAAAAGAAAAGGAGGGGACAAACTAAAATTAAAGCAATCTTCATATTCATCGTTGAACTCTGTGTGCTCCTCAGGCTCTTCGAAATTGTATTAAATAGTTGGGAAAAGTGTGTTGATATTGCAGGTCGGTGGCATAACACAATCTACGTGGGTCAATCGTCAGAAGAAAGTGGGAGCCGAAAAAATAGGAAAAAATCGCGCTATGTGACGGTGTTTTGTTTTTCTCGGCCACTTGCATATCTAAGTCTATGGGGAAGCCATGTACAGTGGTCAAATCTCTAAATGGAATTTATCAAAGCATTTGTCGCAGCCTGTAACATTGCCACGGTGAAAAGCAATTTGAAACATTACCATGTGCGTACAAAGCCTATTATAAAGAAATAAATAAAATATCAAAGTCCTTCGGTTTCTTCACAAAGTCAAGAGTCATTCTTTTTGCCGGCCACTCGCGTTACAAAGCCTACCGCGGTCAGAGAAAATGGGAGGAAAGAATTAGTACGACTTGTGTGTGATAGGGGAAAAATGCAAAGTTAATTGGGTTTATTCTTATGGAACATCATGAGGTAATTTGTTTTGAATCCAATACAATTGTACTGTTCAATATTTAAAATGATTATATAATATAATTGATAAAATAAATATCTAATAGTAAAATTGAATTATTTATAAAAATAATTATTGAAATAAAAATAAGTAGAATAGTGTTCCCGACTTAAGCTTTATAGAATAGCAAGGTTCAAAATTTGAGATGTTAGTAAAATTATTACAATAATCTTGTTATAAAATAATATTGTACAGTTTAACATATTATTATGTCTATATTCTTTAGTTTGCAGTTTTCTTTGTTCATGATTGACTTTTCTTGTTTCATTTGGTGAATTGATCTTTTGAACTCTTTCCTATTTTCTATTTCTTTGGGTTGTATTTTTCGCCTTATGGTAAATTTGGTGGATATTTGTTTCTTTTTCCCCCCTCCATTGGCGCTTCTATGGTGTTTTCTTGCGTGTTGTTGTTGTGGGCATTGGTGTTTACTATGGTTGAAGGGTCTTTATTCAATAACTCATATCATCTTAGTTCCTTTGTCCTTAGATGTCTAGATGCTCTAGTTTGGAGGTTTTTGAATAGACCCTCTATGTTGATGTATTTTATGTTTGTCTTTTGTAAACATATTGTTATATATCTAAGGAACATTTTTATTTGTCACCGAATTAGGGTTTCTTGTAGTTTTTAACCTTTCTCTCTCCACTTTGGAGCAATTATGTGTTTGGACTTCTCTCTAGTTGTGGAGTGTGTAGATGGTGGTTTTCATTCAATCGGCATTTCCTTGTTTATTATTTTTTTTCTCTTCTTACCTCAATTGGTAAGTTTTGGTATTGTGGCTTGGACTCAACTCTTTCTTGTTGGTCTGCATAGTTGATTTTTGATGCTCCAATTATACTTTTAACCTGAGTTTCCTTGCCCTTTTTGTAGCATGCTATGGGTTTCTTCATCCTTTCCTCTTCTTAGTCAATCTTTTTGGTTTAGTGTCATGGTTTTCATTCTGTTGATGACATGTGTGGGGTATTTTAGTGTGGAAGAATAGCACTACTAGTGTTGTATGGTTGATGTTGTGTTGTCCTGAGTTCAATCATCTCTTCCTAGTTCTACATTTCTTATTTTTGTTGACATGGTCTATGTTGTAGTCTTTTCTATATTTTTTTGAGTGAAACTTGGTAAATGGTTGTTTGATGTATTTCCTTGAGTTAAGACTAGCTGAAATAAAAATATTATTTTTGTATATGGTGTTTTGCAACAACCTTTATCACTGATTGGTCTTCCCTTTGTCAAATAGTGGTGCTTGAAAGTTTCTATTTAAATCAGCTTTCAAGTTGGTAGTTCCTAGCTTGGTAACACATCCTTCTAGCAGAAAACGTGTTTTGTGTTTTCATTCTAAAGACCATTCTTAATAGTTTTTGGTTACTTGGACTATGATGCTCCAATTCTTTGAAGGGTGAAGGAAATGATTTTCTACTCTCACCTTTTTATGGGAATTTGAATGCTTTCCCCTACTAAGTGCAATAAAACTACATATTTGTGTCATAGTAGAAGACATTTGAACCTATTTTGGTCAAATTTCATTTCTTTGTCAAAACTCAACTTTCTTCAAAAACTAAAAATGCCCTATTACATGTATCTGAGTCAAGATCACCATCATATAAATTTCATAGTCTTTTGATTAGTTATGATAGGTTATAATTTCAAATTATTACAAGTAGATATTTCAACATTCAAGTAGAAGCTACTTCAAAAAAGGAGGGAAAAAAAATCATATAAAAAAATTAAGATTTGTATTTATCTCTAAAGAAGATAGTCATCTTCAAGAATATGTAATTTTGTTTCTAAAAGGTGTATATTTGATATGGAAATTTTAATAATAGAAAAAAACACTATTAATTTGTGATAAGGTTGACTTTCACTACTTATACTTTAAAATATATACATTGAAAACCAATATTTCTTTTTTCCTACACTAGCTATTGTACCATCTCAAAATAGATGCACTTTCTTTTTAAGAACTTTTAGCTCCCACTTCATAATACCCCTCTTTCGACCATGGATATGCATGCACTTGATCTCATTTTTGTTCCTCTTCTTCCATCTTTCTAGCTTATCTCTTTGATACCCACCCCTTCTTTTTGTGGCACCCTAGACTAGACCTCTAGGACCATGTTGACTCAAACTAGGTTGAACCAAGTCAACCTAGTCCTCCTAGGTTTCCATAGTCCTAGAATAGGTCAACCAAGGTTGACCTTGTCCCAGACAGCTTCAGATCTCATGGCTCAAAAGGCCTTAGGGGTTTAATTAGTTTTAGAGCACTATCTAGTCAACCTATATTATTTTTCTGTATGAAAAATCATAAATAAGGAGACTTGAAGATTTCATTTTCATAATCAAGAAATCATCTCATTCATTCATGCATTCATTCTCTCAATCTGTTTCTCTTTAGTGAATATTTCTTCCCTTTTGCATTCAAGGAGTTCGAGTATTCAAGACATTCAAACATTTAAGCAAGGTGATTCATATCTAGCATTGGCATATCCTTTGTGAGCATTTGCTCTTCGTGATCTAGCTTATTGTTGGCCATTAAGGGAGGGTATCTACATTGAAGCATTCATCATCATCTTCATTGATGCAGTTTTATATCCATGACATGATGATGAGATTATGGTAGATCCATTGCAAAGAGTGGAGATATGATGCATTCCTAGTTCGAGATTTACAAAATATTTATACACATATGAAAAAGTTGAATCTTGATATTTATTTGTTTTTTATTCGTTTGAATTTAAATTTCTCAATTATTGTTGATTTCTTAACCTAGGGCTTGACTAAGACAAGCCCTCATCCAACCATAACCCCTAAACCTTTCTTTTATACATTGAGTTGTAGGGTAGAATGAAAATGATTACAGATTAGGAACCTATTATTCATAATATCTCTAGAGTCATCAATTGCATAACATTGGACTACGTTAACTTGGTTGTACGATATTTTCCCAAGTTGACCTAGTCCCTCCTGTCTCTAATTTTGGAAAGATTTTAGGGTTTTGTTCCTTTCATCATTTCATTTCAAGATCCATGGATAGATATTCAGATATAGTCAGATCTGTGATATTTTGATTGAAAATACAACTTTCTCAATGAATTTTATGGTGATCCATTTATATTTGATTTCCTTTCATATCTTTACCCTAGATTTTCATCTTAATTGGGGCTATTGTATTTACATAGCATATAGATTTATATTATCTAGGCAATTGGTTCAATTTCATTATTTTATTAAGGGCCTAAGAGAGTGTATTTCTTTGTATTGTATTCCTCTTTATAATCTCAATTCTATTTTGGCACCCTTCTTTCTTTGGGTCATAGCTAATCTAATTTGGGTTGGAAGTGGAATCATAAATGGAAATCCCCATCTTTTCCTCACACACATATTTGAATGACTTAGTGCTCCTATAAAGTGGCAGTTTATATCTTATTAAAGAGCTTCCATTTTACCACTAAATATTTTGTTGAACTCAACTTGTGCCCCTTTCTTTTTGGTGTTAGATTATTTTATATGTTTACCTTCTTTTTGTTGATCCCCTCTTCTCTTTTTCCCTAGACTTGGATTTGGCTATCTCATATGTGGTTAGATCTCTTTTTCATGCTATTTATTACATTTTCATAGTTACATATCATTAGGATTTCCATTAGTGATCTCTCCTTTTATAAGCTTAATTACAAAAAGTCCAACCTATAACATTCATATTAGGTGAAGTTGTAGACTCACAAGCTCCTTTGATGATGATTCCTCTTTTCTTCCTAGGACTCATAATGACACTCAC
>CM053786.1:229385770-229398270 GCA_028749045.1 Cupressus sempervirens | reverse complement strand
TCATGGGACCACTTCCTTTTAGAAATTCTTTAAGATTTTCATCAGCACTTGCTTTATTTTTAAGGAAGCAGGTGCCCATGAGACCCCAACCTAAGTCCCTTGATATTGCTCAATCTTTGACAAGATTTCGCAAACCAAAAATATTGGAATTATTTGTCAATGTATTTCATCTTATGTGCATTATGCCTGACAAAACTTGTGCTTGGTATGTTGTGTGGGAATTTGTTTGTTAGTCCCTGCCTATTTAGGCAGGGAACTAATGTTCCCAGTGGCCCCTTCAAATTAATTTTATAACCAAAATTAATGAACTTTTAAAGTTCAATAACCATTTTATTTTTAAAAATAATTTTTAATTGATAATTCTTATTTTCTAATTGGTTAGTAGTTATTTGGCTTGGGATTATTTATATATTTTTTAATTAGAGAAAAATAAAAAAATATTTTAATAAAATACTAATTTGGCAATAGTAAAATTTAATTATGGTTTAAAAAAAATATGTTTTGTATATTTTATGTAGAAAAAGATTCAAAACAAATAACGAAATGTTATGTGAAAAGTATAAAAATTACATATTTCTCATATGTTTTATTAGAAAACATTTTACATTAATAACCATATACATATAGAAATTTTTTATTGTGATAAAAGAAATTATAAATTAGTAATATAGAAAAAATATTCAAATTAATTCACTAAATTCTAATTTAAAAATTTAATTTTCTTTATTTTATTTTAAAAATATTCTAAATTAATATAGCTATGTGTATGTTTTTGTGCCAACAACATGAGTAGTAGATGTTTAATAATACAATGCTTTTTAAATAACTTAATTGATTTCTAATTTAAATAAAATAAAATATATAAAATTATTTAAGATAAAAAAAATATTTTTTATTTATATTTAATTTATTATATATAAATAAAATGAGCTAAAAATAAAGTAAACTAGTTTAAAAAATGAAAATAAAAATATTTATTTTTTGATGTATTAACTTAATATCTAAACTCAAGACTTGCCACATGAGCTATTATAGACTCTTGCGAAAAATATTAAAATAATCTTAAATTAAAAAATTATTTAAAAATGAAAACTAAATCGATTTAGTTTGTTTTTTTTTTTTTAAATAGAAATTATTTTCGTAGAATCACAAAATAAATCTTTTCATTTTACATATAATGTTATAGATAATATCAAATGATAAATGTTTGTTTAAAAATAAATTTATGTGCCATATTTATACTTTCTAATAGTTCTAGTATGATTGTGAGTAATTCAGTAAAAACCAAATAAAGTGGCAAAAAATGATAAGGTGCACGTTAATTAAAATGATAGTTTAGTTATTTTTTAAAAACAAAATTGTTGGAAAAGTCACAAGTTCAATGAGGCAACAATAAAGTATTGATAGAATGTTGGTTTTAAATTCATTTACAAGAATTTACAATGCTAAATGGTGTGTGTACACTAAGTTTAATAAAACATTTGAATAATATTATGTGTTTAACATAAATAACATGTTTCATGTTCTTAGCATTATAGAAGAAGTTTCTATTATTGACTGTCACACAATTTTCTTTTTCTAAATATTATAGATATGTTTACATACCCTATAAAATACAGGCCAACTCCAATCTCTTTAAACTGAATCCACGGTTTTGAGATTTTAAAATTAAACAAATTTTTAATAAATGACTATTAAATATTCCTGAATTTAGAATACTATTTACAACTTCAGTTCCAAACTGCGGTTAAATCAGAGACAACTTTACTATAATATCAATTAATAATATATTAAAAGACTTGCAAATACAAAAGAATGAGGTTTGAAGTAATCGTTTTATCGATCAGCATCTACCGCCAATTAGCTGGGTGTAGACAGAACATTAATAGCTACTTCGTCATAATTTAAAATAAAATAAAATTGTGCGACTAGATAATGAAAGCAGTCTGATGGCAACTTTAAATTTTTCCTCTTGATTTTGTTGGCCACTAGCATAACATTTATTGTTGTCAAGGATAAAAGAGGATGGAAAAGTTGCTTTCCGTGAAGCTTTCGCTGCTCGGCGTATGGACACAGTATTTTGGCATCATTTATTTGCCAAAAGAAATGAAAGACTTGACAGCGCACATAATGTGGGGTCAAAATCTATGAAGAAAAAATTGCCACATAGTCACTAGCCTCTACCATTATTTCGTATGAGTGAGATCAGGAGGTGGGCCGGGAATCTTTTATTTGTCAAACAAGAAGGAAATTTGACAGCGGGCAAAATCTTTTTTTATTGTCAATGTCCAGTCATGTTTTTGTTTGATTGAAGATATTATCAACTTATTTAAAGATGGTCCTGGCAAGAGCAGTGAAACATGTGAATGGAGTATACTAAACATCAAATCACAACTAATACTATTCTTACTAGAACACAAGAAGAATTGTTCCCGTCAAACAAAAAGAAGTCTTCACTTCTATCAAGAATAAATTAAAAAATATATCAGTATCAGTAGTGGGTGGGGAATCTTGTGTTTTTCAAATAAAATGAAGGCTGGATAGCGAGCGTAGTGTATTTTTTCTGCAAAATACCAAAAAAAAGGTGGAACTGGGAAGAATTAACATGGAAATGCAATACAAATACAAATCGAAAGAGATGGAGATGCAATACGGAACAAATTAAGTCCTAGTTGTAATTTATACACAATTCTTGATAATTGTGGAAAGTGAGAGGAAATGTGCCAATTAAATGAAAAGAATCTTGACAACTATAATTTATAAAGATACAAACATCTTAAAGACTTGGAAGTCAAGTCTCTCATGTCACTTGAGGATGTCAATTTTTCATATTAGTTAGCTTCATGGAAGAAGCATTGAGTAATTATTATTCATGCCTAAATCAAAGTTCTTGATTACTCTAGTATTTTCACTCAAATATGAATTTCAAACTGCATTTTTCTCATTGGGTGAAGCTATTTTTGTAGGAGTTTTAATTTTAGTTAATAAGAATTTTAGAAAAATTATTCTAACAACATTTGACATATGCTAATGAATTATGTGTCCATTATAAATAGCATAGAAATTTCTAATTTAGCCACCTATCCACTTCTGTTCTAATCCATATAATGGGTGAAGATAAAATGAATTTTCTAATATATTTAATTGCATGTAGGAGAGAGGATCTGGTAGTTGAGCACCCGAACTTTGCATTTCTCAAAATCATATGTAGAAATTTCAAATCATTCCCATTTTTTGACAGTAGCTTACTTGGCAAGTCTCCTACTTATAACTAGCATTTCAAAGGCACATCATTAAATATGCTACCACATCAGCATGCTTTTTGCGAAGTTCTCCAAAACAATGCAAAAAAGAGAGACCAATCATAGTGCATTAAAGACCCCAGTGCTTTAGAGACCCCATACTATTGGTACAATCTTGTCAAAAATGTTGGATACTAAATCAGCAAGTGTGGGTGTTAAGTTAACAACTCATATCACAACCATTGGAATGTGCTCAGGTACTAGGTCCTCTCCCCTATTGATGTGGAAGAAAGTTGAGAAATATGGTGCATAAATTGGAATGCATTTTCTCAAAATTGAGGCAGTCACTTTTATTTCTTCATATTCTCATTCTGATAAACCGCTTTTCACTTTCAATGTTGTGGTTTTTTTTCCCCCTACATTATTCTGATTAACGGTGCCCACAAAATTTAATGTTTAGGTTTTTTTCTTTTCCAAAAGGGTTTTCCTTGATTTGTAGAGAATTGTTTGAGTTTTTATTCATGAACCATCATTATTTTGGGATTCACTTGGTTTGTGTTTTCATGAGCAGCAAATGACTCGGCAACAACTTCTTCTTCATATAAGAAATGGCCATCAAATATATGTACAATTTCATCTTTATGAACCCCAACTCATCTAAGGGGTCTTCCACTCATACAGTTTTGCTCCAGTCAAATGTACTCTCGAAGTTTGCAATAGATAACTTTCAAATTAAGCAGTATAGTTTGAATAATGAGACAAATGCTTCAAACATGTTTTGGCAAGCAGCCAGAGGGAATTGTATGGTTTATGGGCTTCGTGGGCCTAATGGGATTTTTGATGCTAGTGAAAATGTCAAAAATGCTTGATTTTATAAGTGTCTTGAGAGTTTTAATTCTAGGTTTCCATAGGCTTGGGATTCTTATTATTGGTTTGGGGGTTGTGTTAGGAGTAGCACCTTATAGTACTCACCTCTGAACAGTAGGGGTAAGATTAGTAGTGTATGCAACATCATCTTTAGGTTGAAAGAATTGTCCCAAAAAGAAAAAAAAAAAAGAAAAAGTTTAAAGTACATGATGATGAGATATAGTAATTTTTTTTTTTTTATAAATTATTAATATAGAAAAAATAAAAATAATTCACTCAATTTCAATTTAAGAATTTAATTTTCTTTGTTTGATTTAAAAAATATTATAAATTAATATAATTATCTATGTATGTTTTTGCTTGCAACATGAGTAGTAGATGTTTGATAATAATATATTTTTTATATAATTTAATTAATTTCTAATTTAAATAAACATAAATTTAAAAAGGAAATTAAAATACACAAAAAAAATGATTTATTTATATTTAATTTATGACATATAAATAAAATGAGATAAAAATAAAGTAAACTAGTTATAAAAATTAAAATTGTTTTTTAATGTGTTAAGTTCAAACCTAGACTCAAGACCTCCCACATGAGAGGTGTTATAGACTCTTAACATTAAAATTTAAAATAATTTTAAACTAAAAATATATATTTAAAAATAAAAATTAAAACAATCTAAAAAATAATAATTAAATGTAGTTTTAAAAATATATAAAAATGATTTTCCTAGAGTCACAAACACAAAATGAGAGTTTAGTTTGATAAAAAAAATTGTTATTGGCAAACTCACAAGTTCAATGAGGCAACAATATTGTATTAATGAAATATTGGTTTTAAATTTATTTACAAGAATTCACAATGTGAAATGGTGTGTGTACACATTAAGTTTAATATTTAAAAAAAAAAAACTGAACAAGATAAAAAGCCTCTAAATTTATTAATATTAAAGAAGTGTTTACATCATAATTTATAATAGCTATCAAACATTTACAACTTTAATCTAGAATAAGTACTAGGCACATCAATCAACGACTATGACTAACCATGTGTCACATTTCATAGAGATGAGCATACAGTTGATTAATCAAAGAGTTGCCAAATTATCAATACCAAGACACACCAAAAGGCAACCCGAATGACGAATTGGATAGGCAAACACAAAAATATGTCAGAATGCTTAGCTAGTAGAATATATAAAACCCTATCATGCTTAGATGGATGAATGATGAAGTAAAGAGGTGTCTTCATAATCAACAATATGAAAAAGAGGAGGGAATAAAAGTTGTTTTTTAGAATTAGGAACAATATTCATCAAACCTTTATCAATCGCTATATTTTTTGTATAGTCAGCCAATCTATTACCTTCTTTATATGTGTGAGAAATCACATAAGAGAAAAACTTATCCAACAAGGACTAATACTTTTAAAGAATATAATGTATTTTTCAGTTCTGACATGATGTCTATTGAACAACTTGAATTATGAGTTGAAAATCCCCCTCAATATGGATCTCCAAAAAACCTAGTTGAATTTCTATTTGAATACCATTAAGAAGAGAAAATACTTCTGTGTGATTATTAGTGTTTAACCCAAATGAAATAGCATTAGCTTGAATTAACTTTCCTTGAAAGTTCCTAAAACATATTCCAACCCCTGAAAGGACTAGATTACCCCTTGAGGCCCTATTGAAATTCAATTTAAACAATGGAAATATAGGAGTGTGCCACCTGACTTCCTTTCTATTCACTTTTACCTTATTAACAATATGGTGAAATGATGTTTTTCTTAGACTAGGCCATAGTTTAAGGATGTCATTATCCCAAGATGAGAATTGATACGAACTCAAAGAAATATTGGAAGTTAATGTATTTAATGATTCCACAATTGAAGAAACTAACCTTTTATGAAACATGTGGATAGTAGAAGCAACCCTTCAAAAAATCCCTTTATTTCTCTCCCACCAAATAGACCAAATGACAATGGTTGATATAATGGCCCATAGATTAGCAAATAGAGAATTTGTGTAGGGAGGATAGCCATGTCCAAAAAAATTAGTCTTTTATAACAAGAAAACTTGCCATTAAAGAAGTTGTTCAATCTCTCTAAACTGATTCAATAATTTTTAAATTTTAAAATTAAAGTATTTTTTAATAAATATTTAGAATATTAAGATATTATTTAATTTTTAATATTATTTTTCAACTAGATTTCCAAACTAAACTATGGTTAAACCAGAGACAACTTTACTAAAATAATATTAATTAAGACGATAGGCTTATATGTGGGAGCTTTTCTCCGTATTTTTACAATTTTTTTACCAAAAAAATTGTCAACTCCTTATTGCTGATAAAAAATTTTGAGCAATACAAAATAACAACCTATCATTTTGGGAAGTTACTATTTTTTTTCCATTTCATCTCTAATTTTTGAGGTACTATAAGTTCTTTTATTATCTTCTATGAACATTTTCTTTAAGATGCATGAACCAAAGGGCATAGTGAAAGACAAATATTCAAGTATTTATCACGGATTTAGTTCTTCTATCTTGTTCTTTATAAATTTTATTTGCTAAATTATTTTTTACAATCTAGATTTTTTCTATTGATCAAAAGGTTCAAAGAAACTTGAAGGAGAATGTGAGAATACAAAAGATAATCTACAAATTTAATTTAATTGTAATAGAAATCTTTAATTGATTTCATTTTATGTTTAATTTTCTATTTAAAATCTTGATTATATATTCTTCACTTTCTATTTAGTATCATCTTCATTTTTAGTATAAAATCTTCAAAGGTATATTCTTACTACATCTATATAAAAATTGTTAGTGTAAATAATTCTTATTTAAACTTAGCTTATGTTTACTTAGGATAAATGAACTATTTTTTTATTTATTACGTTAGACACCTAGGAGTTTGCATACTCATATGAGTTGTCATGTTGACACCTTTATAGGCTTATCCTCCCATCATCGCACTAACTCTTGTGCTTAATGGAGGATAATTCACTCCTGATGGACATGTGCTTAGTTGTGAGGCTTATCATATTGCTAACTCTTAGACATTCTAGATGCATCTTAGAGGCCTTTATTTATAGGCACCTCTAGTGTATTAATATATCAATCACATCAATCAAACAATCAATTCAATATCATATTGTTATTCTAATCATACTTAGTTAGTCTATTTTGTGCTAGTTATTGTGCTTCTTGGTCTTAGGTGATTTTTTCCTAAGGAAAATTCTTACATAGTATCAGAGCTATACCAAATTCTTACCAAAATATCATTTTTATTTAATTTTTTTAGGATTGGAATGGTTTTATATGCATAGGAACATAATTTCACATCCTTTTACAAAGAGAAAATGAAATCTAATTGAATATATATGCAAGATGTTATGTAGGTTGCTATTGCAATTAGTGCAGAAATTTTTTGTTCATGGGTTGTGTGATTATGATTTCAGGTTTTCTATATTGCCATTAATAGAATTCATTGTGGTTGGTATTTGACAAGTTGTTATTTTAGAGTTGGATTGTTATCACTTGGTAGTCATGCTTGTAATTAACTTGAAATCATATCATTGTATTCTTTGCAATGTGAATATGCCCTTACTATTATATTATATGTATGTTGCACAAGACCTCATGAAGTGCATTATTGTAGTAATTTCAAGCTCTTTGCATTATTTTAATCTATCAAAAAGTTGTTAGTCATCAAAGTGACAGTAAATTTTCATTGAGTCATTGAACAATTAAAATTTAATTAAAATATTTTGTTAATAAAATCAAATCCATAAGAATTGCATGCATATGTATATTTTTCTAAAGTCAATAATGTGTCAATAAAAAATGATTTTTTTTGGAAGTGGAATGTTTTGTACAAAGATAGTAAGCATAAATCTTTCTAAGAAATGTATAGAAAAGCTTTCTGAATTATCTCATTTTATATGCTGAATTTCGAGCTTTGTAACAACACCTCCATCAAAGTCTATTAGAAGATTTATCTTTGCAACAATTTTTTTTTTTCATTATAGGTAACTAAAACTAAAAGAAGTGAAAGTTTCCAAATTAAACAACTTACTAATTTGTTACAAATTTGATTAGATAATGATATCCAATAAAATATTATAAAAAATAAATCTAAAAATTATCAATATTGTTGTCCAATGCTTAATATAATTTATTTATTTATTGGGGTTATAGTTGTTTTAAATTGTTATTTATGTGTTATTTTCATTTTTAATTCTATTGAGTAAAAAATAATATTATATGAATTTTACTTTAAAATTTATGCATTCTTTTTAACTTCAAAACTATCATATTTAACTTATTTTAGATATGAAGTAGAAATCATATAGACAAAATAAAGGTTGTTGATTAATAATATATAACTTTAATACAATTTTCTTATTAATATTAATTTCTTAAATTATCATTTAGACATTCAAAAATAATATAGAATTTTCAAATGTCAATTAACAAAAGATCAAAAAATTAAAAAAGTTCAAATGTATTTAAAAATTATAAAGAAAAAATATAGATTTTGAAACTAGGGTATGCCCTTTTTAAACATGTAATAAGAAAGGACTATGGTCATGGACAAGACTCAAGGTTTTCTTCTCTATTATTTCCAACCAGTGCCCATTTGAATGGAGAAACTATATTATATCTTTTCTATTTAATTAATATAATATGCAAGACTTAGGCTATTTACTGATAAATTTATTTATTTATTTATTTCTAAATATCATTACGTTTCTAATTTATTCTCATATTTCTCTCACTTTAACTATAATCTTTTATTATATAACAATAAATTTTAAAATGTATTTGTATAAAGTTCAATTCCATTGAAATCAGTTTTTATAAATTTCTAACTTAAAATATTCAAAATTTATAAGATGAAAAGAATGGTAACACACCCTAACCCTTACGATAATACTAGTTGGGACCTTTAAACTTATGATACCTCTAAATTTTTCTAATATAAATTATAAAAATCGTATATATGTTAGTTATTGATGTGTTGTTAGTCCCTTTTCTTTGATGAAACTTTGGTGTGAGAAAATGAATGTTGTTAGTTGCACAAAAATGTAACATAAAAATGATAGTGATATTATTTCAAATCATAGAATGCAAATTATTTTTAAGAACCATCCTCTTGTAGTTTTTAAAGTTTAAATATTCAATCAATTTAACTAATTATTTTTTCAAAGTATATTATCATATATGCAAAAATCTCAACCAAAATTTTAAGTTAAACATTCTAATTAAAAAAATTGTAATGTAATATAAATATTAAAAAATGTAGAAACATGTATATGATAATTTTTTTTAATGATATAATTATTCTATTTTTAAAATAATACAATGTATTAAAAGATAGTAATTTATTAATTAAGTCGATAGGCTTTTATTGTGGGAGCTTTTGCTCTCAAAAATTACTATTTCACTAGAAATATTGTAAGACCTCTTGGTTTTTCGATTTTCTAATTAATTTTCCAATGAGATATTGAAAAATACATATTTTTATGTTTTTTAAAAATAAAATTTTATTCTTCTCGGTCTTCTATTTTGATTTCATCTAGATTTCATAGTTGATAGATTCACATTTATTTTCTATTTTATATATTTGTTCATTCATATTTTGAACATGTAAATAACATTGTAAATTATTATTAATTACTTCAATTTGGTATTCATGTAATGTAGAATAGGCACCATAAAATATCAACAAAATATATTTTTTCTTAAAATAGTTAATAGTAGTCACCTACACTAATATAATTTTTTTTTTAATTTCAATTAATTTAATTTAAAAAATAACTATTATTACTTTTACATTTGATAAAGAATTATATAAATATGAATTTTTTTACATATTTTTAAAGAAAAATAAATTTAAATTTGTTTAACAAATGTTTTTCTAAAGAAAAATTAGATGGTATTTTAAAGATCTATTCTAAATAATTATGTATAAATCTTGGTATTTATAGTGCTATTATTTATGACAATTAAAATTCACTTATTTTTCTAGGTCAAATGCTAAATTTTATATGTGAACATAAATAATTCTAATTTCAACTTTATAGAAAAAACCAATTCTATCCATGCCTAGGAAAAAAATATTTCTATCATATTAGACTCTTTAAAAATAAATAAATATCAAATTTTATTTTATTATCCACCATTATAAAAAATTATCTATTGATAAAAAACATACTCTAATTTTAAAATGTGAAATAATTTTCTTTCCCTTCTTCTTTTAAAAGAGCCTCATTTATTTATATATTGTCATTATCATTAGTTAAACTGTTTGCGTGTCTCTGTGTGTGTATGTGTGTGTGTGTGATTTCTAAACTATTATATAATTTTCTAAGATTTAACAGTTTAAAATATTTAAAAACTATACTTTAATATTTTAATTATTATTATATAAAATCTAAAGGGTGTCAGAAGAAATCTTCAACAAAACAAATTACTCCTATGGGATAATGGATAATGTTGAGTGTACATAAATGTATAACTGCTAGTTAATAAATTTTTCAAAGAGTTGAAATACAAAAGAATCAGATTTGAAGTAATAGGTTTATTAATCAGCATCCACCTCAAATTAGTTGGGTGTAGACAGACCATTTTGGCCTTTTTCTCAAACATTGAGAAACCCTTTTTCTTCTAGTCAATTTAATTTTTTTTTTTAAATATAGGAATGGTTTGTGCGCCGTCAAGTCATGTTTTAGTATGACTGGGATATTTCCTGCGTGTTTCTATTTGAATGAGGATATTAGCATTTTGATTGTCTAATTAACTATTAACAAAAAATCATTTACATTTCTTTCTATTAAGGATAAATAACTTAATATCTAATATTGCTTAGTTTGAATTCACTTAATAATTTCTAGAATAGCTACTTGGTCATAATTTAAAATAAAATAAAATTGTGGGACTAGATAATGAAAGCAGTCTTATGGAAACTTTAAAATTTTCCTCTTGATTTTGTAGGCCACTAGCATAACATTGGTCAATTCCAGATTGTTGTGAAGGAAGAAAAGAGGATGGAAAGTTATAAAGAGGGATACAATGCTAATTTGGCCAACCCTTAATCAATAGAAAAGTTGCTTTCCACGAAGCTTTTGCTGCTCAGCATATAGATAGAGTATTTTGGCATCATTTATTTGCCAAAATAAACGAAAGACTTGACAACGCACATATTGTGGGGTCAAAATATGTCAAGAAAAAATTGCCACATAGTCACTAGCCTCTACCATTAATTCCTATGAGTGAGATCACGAGGTGGGCTGGGAATCTTTTATTTGTCAAACAAGAAGAAAATTTGATAGCCGGCAAAATCTTATTTTACTGTCAATGTCTAGTCATGTTTTTGTTTGATTGAAGATATTATCAACTTATTTAAAGATGGTCCTTGCAAGAGCAATGAAACATGTGAATGGAGTATAATAAACATCAGATCGCAACTAATCCTAGCTCTACTAGAACACAAGAAGAATTATTCCCGTCAAACAAACAGAAGTCTTCATTTCTATCAAGAATAAATTAAAAAATATATCAGTATCAGTAGTAGGTAGGGAATCTTTTTTTTTTTTCAAATGAAATGAAGGCTGGATGGTGAGTTTAATGTCTTTTTTCTGGAAAATACCAAAAAAAGGTGGAACTGTGAAGAATTAACATGGAAATGCAATACAAATACAAATCGAAAGAGATGGAGATGCAATATGGAACAAATTAATTCCTGGTTGTAATTTATCCACAATTCCTAATAATTGTGGAAAGTGAGAGGAAATGTGCCAATTAAATGAAAAAAATCTTGATAGACTATAATGTATAAAGATACACACATCTTAAAGACTAGGAAGTCAAGTCTCTCATGTAACTTAAGATGCATACGCTTGAGGATGATAATAAGTGGTCTTTTATTATATTTTTATTAGCATGTAACCCTTACTTGGAAAAAAGTTTGAAGAGGTTGTAGTCTTTAAAAAATACATTTCCTAAAAGAGTTGCATAGTCAGCATAGAATATATGTTTGGATAAGACCATGCTTGGACAATAAATGGAAGGAGAAAATTTCAAATTTCTGATCCAATAATATTTTGAGAAAGAATTTGTTTCTTCAAATAAATAAAATTTAATATAAATTTATTTTCTATTTAGAATCTTACATTATTCTATTCATAAAAGAGCCACGAGATAGGTATCCTTTTAGAGACCTCAAGTGTTGGTTGAGACATCTCACTATATTTTCCATGGTAAAGAATGATTTTTTTTAATTTTTTGTAATATATAGTGAGGGTATGGGAAGGCAATGATGGGTAGGGGAAGGATGGAGATTTACACTTTCTTTTGGAAAGGGAGGAGAGGGGGAGAA